>DWPV01004392.1:0-13680 GCA_018251915.1 Urbanus proteus proteus
CACCGCAAGAAGTGAAATGAGATGGGGTTGCTGTACTGATCGGTAGAAATACGTGAGAAATTATAGTGAAAAGAAATAATGATTAATTATAATCCTAAGAATACTTTTTCCAAGTAAATAGGTTAGTAAGAATAAATTGAGACCAAATCTCACGCAAATCGATATCGATAAGTAACTGCTTCATAAAATGTTGAGACATCGCAGATAGGTCAGATATTTAAGATTATTACGTTTATTGAAAAATGTTTTTCAAGTAATTCATAATTTTTTGCTTATACTTAACTTTAGAAAATTAGGGGTACATGCCTGGGTTCAATCCACTCTCCCGATTGAGAGACCTATTTTTAAAAACTACGTTATCACTACTTAGTCATAAAACATTCTACCGAACTCCAATCAGAACGCTACCCCATATTCCCTCCAGCGCTCACAAAGAGCTCTATTGAACACCAATGTGTGCCTTACAAAGGATCTACAAGTGTTTTTAATTTTGCATTAGCACAATGCTGCATGCATTGTGCGCATGCATGTCGTGCATGCATTGTTCCCGGGAGTGCTGCTTAATTATTTATTATTATTCCACGATACTTGCATCGATATTATGCTTGATACATAGAATATTCGTCCGTATATCGGTGTGAAATACCAAGTACCTACTGTGATTATAAAATGGTATATTTATGGTCTCCATATAGGACTACATGATTGATTGATATAGTCACGGGTCTTGTATGTTCACAATTACGTACGCAAGGATTCCTAAATTCGATCACTCGTTGAGTAGAATTTAAATAATGTACTCTCTGAGTTAAAAATATTTTCTGGTTAAGAATGATTGGAGAGCTTTATATTGTGGAGCTTTCTTTATAAATTATTATTTACTTTTTACTTAAAAAATGACAGGATTAAAACAGAATGAGTCAATAACCTTTCAGCAACCAGGGCGATTGGTAAAAAGCTCACGTATGAGCTTTATCGGTTCCACATAATTCTTTAATGCCAATCACATTTGAATTACTCACAGACAAAGAGTTTAGTAGCCGATATTTATTTTAGTACGAGCTTTCGTTCGATATTTAGACCCCTGAGGGAATATATTTTTTTTAATTCCCATTTTGTGCCTTCGGTAAAAGCTATTGTTTGTTAGTCATAATGTAATTAACTAATTGAATTTTAGACTCTACATACATTCATATTTGTATTGAAGTAACAAATTAAATTCTACGATGCTTCATATACAACCTTTTATGAACAAGAACTTTTGTTGTAAGCTTTATATTGTTTCTGTTCAAGCTAAGCTCAAAGCTCACACGACAGCATACACAACACTTAGATGTTTTTCGCATTCTGTATCTCTGCGAATGCATACGAAAAACCAAGCGACGTTTCATGCCAACATACATAAGTAGAGTACACTACATACATATGTTATTCGTAGCAGCCTTCAAAGTCGGATTTTGCTATGTTGTGTGTTCTTTGCTAGATTGCCTAGCCTAGTTATAGACGGGTAGGTATTGTAACATACGCAGACGGTTAAGTATGCCTTTGACAAAAAATATGACTACTCACTCAACAAAATGATATATGTCTCTTTATCAAAGATCGTAAATATTTAGCAGTAATGGATGTAGTTCTATTATATAGATTCAAGGAACTAACGACCAATAACAACGTAGTTCTATAAGAAACTCGTCCATAAGCATAGACTTATTATCACTGTCTAGAAGTATATTGAGAGGAATGTTTGAAATTTTGTTTTATGGGCGTGGTGCTAAATCGTTTTCACGATGTTTTAACCATGTTTGGGGTGAAATATTATTCAGATGTTGGTTTTATTTTCGTATTTAAGTTTTTAATGGATTAACATTTTTAATTAAAATATTCTGAAATGATTATACGATACCAATTTTTTTTGCCTATAGGTAGACAAATGCAAATTCTGAGTAAGTTAGTTAGTATCTACGGTAATTTTATACTACGATTTATCACATATTATCCGACCAGAAGATAATTTTCTCTAATGGGTTTATAATCAAGAAATTTGTATATAGGAAACAATACTGTAGCTATTAGGAAAAATAATAGGGCAACAGCACACTACGAGCTAGGCTAGCAATTAAACGCGATCGCATTTCCAACTTTTCCAATTAAACTTTTCTTGCCAACATCAATTTTCTGTAATGGATTTTGTTTGAACTCGCAGTCGGGTTATGGATCAAAATACTATTCTAATACGCATGTACCAAACTATCATGATAAATTATTACGGTGTTTTCGGTTGGGTGTCTTTCAAATATTTTTTTAAAGTTTAATGGAAGTTTAATTATTTAATACTTAAATTACATACTGCTTTGTGTTAGTTTAGCTTTCACAATTATTAATCTATTTTATATGTCTGTCAGTTTTAGATAGCCATAAATTCCTAAAAACCCTTCTTAAAACTATTATAAAATGACAAATCGTTAAATCTTCGATACGCTTATTAGAATTAAACAAATGAGGGCAATGTTCTTTTAATATTCCTTACTTTAACTGTGATTGTATCAAATATTCTGACTGAGGGATAATAACATCTGCTTATTTAACTCTGAAATTATTTATCAATTGCACGGACAGTGACCGCTCGCCACTCGACCGGTGACATGCCACGTTGAAATTAACTTGATAACTGTCATTTTATCGCGTACCATTTGATGTACGATAAGGCTATGAAAGCAATTAGGATATCGTTATATTAATACCAAAAGTGATATCTAGCGTTAATGTTAAAGTGGTCAATGTTTAGCTAATCTCTGATATAAGTTGAAAAGAGTTTTATACAGCCAATTTTAAGTTAATATGCAGGCTTTGATACAATAATGCTTAATATAAAACGGATGGCAGAAAAAATATAATTGTAATAGAGATATCATTACTTTTGGTTTCAAACAATTAATTGGTATGTCGTGAAGTTTAGTAGATACTTAAAATTTAAAGAACATACTTGAATAACAATATGTTGAAATTCATAATTGAACGCTTTTTAACAACAGATTTTACATATATCGATATGTTTTTAATTTTGAAAAGCACCTGCATAAAAATTATAAAACCAGTATTATCTCATGATTACTTGACTCTTTGCCGCGTAATTGTAAAGCTCAGCTTTATCATGCGCGTGTTAAAGTGGAACGGCTAAATACTGTAACGGTCGGTCCATTGTTGGCTCTTCCGCACCGACAATGAAGCTCTGTGGAGAAACAGACAAATAAAAAGCTCCGGCTTAACTTAAACAAGGGTGACGTTGTAACTGTCTATAGGATCGCTTTGACTACTCAAAAAATGAAGTTTGTTTCTTTTTTCTACAAATACCAGAGTCGTATGTATTTATATTTCAAATACGCTAAATCAAAGGAAAACTCGCTCGGATTAGCTGTACGTACTGATGACGGGGTTAACGTTCCTTTTTCCTTTATATCTCTTTTTTATATAGTTTTAGCATATAATAATAAATAAATAACGCTTCACACTCATAGTCCCACAGTAGGATTTTCTCCTGTGTCATGGGTGTCATGGACAACACACAAGACAAGGACACACACCCAGACCAAGAACAGAAATTTAAACTCATCATTCAAATTTCCGCCTCGCTGGGAATCGAACCCAGGACCCTCGGATTAGCGGTCCGGCGTGTTAACCATTGCGCCATCCGGGTCGTCATATCATTAAGATTACGCCAGTTTAACCGTCAACAAAGCTTTCTTTTAAATGTTGATTATTGGGTTATCCTCCAACAGCTATTTCGAACTAGGGCAGAGCCGTTATTCACCACGAGTCGTGATTATCCCCGTTAAATTGATCGTCAGAAAATTTTCTCTGCAGAAACAATCTGGTGGAACAGATTACAACGTGGTCGCAAAACTGACCCAGTAACTGAAAATAATAGTTTAGAGTAAATATTTATATTTATAAGCTAGAATTATCTGCTTTCTACCTTCTACTGCCATTGACCATTATGATTCATTGCTGCATCAATTATGCGATAATAAACCTCGGGTATTGAGTATATCGCTGTTTTAAATCTCATTTTACGTGATACGAAAAAGTATTGCGTTATGTACAACAATGCAATATTTACACATAGATCTATTCGCTTCTAATAAATAAATGTAACATTGGCTTCACTCATATGTTCTTAAGTTACAGATATGTTACGTATTATTTTAACAATTTAATATTATTGCTTGTTATGTGTCCAACTAAGAATAGTTACTTTTTAACTTTTAAGTACTACAATGTTAAAAAGGTAGGTATTCTGATTTTGTTTTTGTTGGCATACTTATGACTATTTGTTTAAGTTTGAATCATAAAATGTGAACAACTTTACTAAAGAACATTTTTTGAATTAATTATAATTTCATTATAAGTACCGAATTACGGTGAACATTAATTTTACTAAAACCGATAACACGCAAACCCATTATGTCATTATGATCACGCATTATGTGGCCACGCCTTATGGTTTTGTATCATCATACATATTGTTGGATAGAATATAGTTTATTGGTGTACATTATTTGAATATACCTTTATATCTATAAATATATTATCCCTAATAATATATTTATGGTTAAAACGAATACGGAAATAACATAAATAAAAATAATAAAAAAGTAGTAGTTACCTCTTCTTAGATTTAATCACAAATGCAAAGAAGCTTCTTATTACGCAACAAGAATTTAGTTCATACACTGGTTCATACATCTTTGTCCAAGTAGTACAGATAATAAATATTTCACAGACCATTAAACCCGCATAAGAAACAAAGACAGACTGACAGCAATTTAGTATCACAATGGGTATTGTTATCCTGTAGACATCTATTCCTACTCAATACCGATTGAGTTCGATTGCTTTTGGATGAAACGTATGATTGGTTAAAGCTCATCAAGGAAATATAATAATTTGGATTCATGGATACAATGATATTTATTGGTGCATGATATCAAGTAGAAATAACCCGCATAGCAATAACAGAGAGGGTACCGGGTTCGATCCCCGTTTAAGCTATTATAGATCTAATCTTACAGTTTTCATGGCAATACATTACATAGAATTTTATTGTAGGGGTAGTGAAAATAATAATTATTTAGACATTCTTTGCCCAAAATCTTAATCAATATTTAGATCGAACGTAGATACGTTGATTAGCTCTGGAGTGTACTAATTTTGTGTAATAACTTAGTTTTTCAATAATATCTAATCCCCTATAAAATTATTAATAATAACCGTATTTTTTAAATTTTAAATAAATAAATAAATAATAATCACCGTTATTAATAAAATTCCTTCAGTAAATAATACGGCAGTTTGTAAGTCGATAGCTTACGGGTGAATCATGTAATTGGTCCGATAAGGCAGTCTGCCCACGCCTTATTGTTCTTTTATTGCTGCTTATTATAAGCACAGGCTTACAACTTACACGGGTAACATGTTTGTATTGTTCGTCTAATTGCTGTAGTTTGTTATCTTATTCAATATCGTGTACTAAATTATTGTTAAAGCTTAAATCCGACGTAAAGTTGCTAATAAACAAGTAGGCTTTTAGTTATTATGTTATGTTATTACTTACCTACACTAAACTATTAATTGTAAACATAATTATCCAAATATTGAAATATTTAATTTTAAATGTTTAGTCTTTATTTTTTTTCATCCGTAACTGCCTCTAAAGACAAAAAGTACGAACCGAGTGGAATTTCATATAAATAGGAAAAAGCGTAATTTTTCAACCCATTCAATTTACCAGCCTTATAACTATTAGTTAAAAGTTAAATCACTTATAAAACAGTTCATTAAAGCAACATTAATACTTATACCAAGGTTTTCCTATTGCTAACTTACCTATCAGTAAAATAATGTTATAATTTACGTGAACTCCAGGCATAACGTAATTACAGAATTAACAAAATTACGCAAAACTAGGGCGCATACTGCGTGCCGCGCGCAGATACTAATGGGGTGTGTTTTGCGTACATTGTACCCTATGCCTCCCCCATACACCACCACTTTCACATACTACCACGCCCAATACAGCTATAACCATGTAGGTAGAACTAGATAATTTGTTAAGACTTATTGTTAGACTAGCTGCTCCCTGTTGTTTCACCCGCGTTTAAAAAGTAAAAAGTAATACATTTTCAAACATAACTGAAATTCCGCTCTCCCGTGCATGCGCGTGAAGTGAATTTCAAAAATTAAAGTAGCCTACGCCTAAGACCTACAGCTATCTACCAGTGAAAGTCCCGTCAAAATCGGTCCAGACGTTTATAAGATTACTTCAGCCAAACAGACAAACATACAGACACATTTTTTTAATTGCATTTTTGTTATAGGTTAAAAAGTTGTTATTTTGAAATCACAAACAGACACTTAAATTTTATTTATTTGTATAGGTAGATATGAAACTAGTAAATGTAACTCGTATGTTAACATCTTCTAGTATGTTATCAAACCATACAGGACATCATCGATTTTTAATTCTGTTAAACCGATTTACATTTTGGTATGTTATACATAGTTCTTAATTCTTAAGAGTGCGAAAGAAACCGATCAGTTTAAAAATGGAAGCACCATATTTGATTAAATATCATATTACGTTTATATCATCCCATCTTAATAAGTAGAGCAAGTCTTTAAAGGGATTGTTTTACAATGATCCGTATAAGCTACTGACTCTTATATGGAGTTGTTATATGTTATTTAAGCAGAGCATACGGTTCATGCACTGATTGCACAGAAACAAGCTCAATGAATAATGCAGATGGAATAAACACATGGGCTTCAGAAGCTTAGGTATAAAGTTCGTATGATTCGCAGTTCCACTCTACATAGTCGGCAAGGACTTTTTATTACGTTAATGATTTTGACGTAATTGGGTTTATTGGTAAAGTATGTTTTTTGTCCTTATTTTATTTAAAAATATTATTATGGGATTAGTTAATTTAATCTGGAGATATTCATTTTTAAATCATAAAGATCCCCAATAAAGAAAAAATAATTTGTTGGTAGGTAGGTACGTCTCACGCTTAACATCTGCAAACATCTACAATTCTACATCTACAACATATTCAGATTGGCAGAGAATGCTTCTATCATTAAGTCCACCTTTTATACCATTTTTCATTAAGGTATAATAAAGTTTTACATAAATAAAAAAAATCAAATAAATTACGGCTCGTGTTACGGTAGATATAAAAACATCGATATAAATACGCATTCTAGGTATAGAAGAATCCTATTTAAACTCATTCTTGTTATCGTGATACAAACATTTCATCCCATATAAATGTACAAAAAGTCAAAAGTACAAAAAGTCACGCTCGCGAAGGCTGAGTCAGCAAGAGGCGCGCCACTGACGTCACCACCGGCGACCCCTGAAATATGAGACGAGACGTGATATTTGTGTATGTATGTCTAGAAAAGCTTAATCCGCAGTCAGCTCATATTTGCAGGGTGACTAGGGCTGAAAACGAAAAATACGTTGTATAAATAAGGTTTGGAAACATGAAATTTTTTAATCGGTGAACGTCTTGATCTTATAAGTCTTCGCTGCCAAAGCGCCTGTTGCCAAATAAGTAAGGATTACTCACTTCCCATTACTGTCCTAGTAGATTAAGATAGAACGTCTAGAGAGTTTTATTTAATGAATGTTTTATGTATAAACGAGTTTCAACTATATAGTAATATAGTTGAAACTCGTTTCATGTTACTCCCTGAAGCCTTTGGAAGCCTGCAGCCTTTTGTTAAAAAATTGAAATACCTCCTTTTAGTCTATATACATTGATATCCTTATCCTAATCTTGGAAACCACATAATTTAATTCAGTCTTCTTTAACATATTTGACTGGACTACATTATTTGTTTAACACAATGATAAATAAATAAATTATAGAGAAAAAATTAACTGAAATTTTTTTATCAGAAAGTTGGTTAGCCAAACTATATTTTCTACATTTTATATCGTACAACCCTAAAAACTGCAGTAATTTTCAGGCACTCTGCAATGCTTTTACTCATATTTTGAAATAATAATGAAAGAGTAGATAATCAAAACTTTTGAATGGGTCTTCGGCAGACTAACGACCGACAGACTGTGAATAGCCGCATTAAAATAATATTCCCATTCTGGATAATAACGATTCATTTCAGTAATAGAGTTAATTCTAGTCTGAATAGACAAAAAGAGAGGTCTATTATGAAATTATAATTTTTACAGAGATTTAGGTACTAAGGCGTTTAGATTTGAGATTCTTATTTAATTTGTATGTTTCCAGCAATGTCTGCCCATGTACTAAATGAATTTCAGATACAACCTGATACAAACTCCTTACTGCACACATAAACAAAAAGTTTTATAGAAATGGCGTAAGCCTGATGATTTTAATGTCATTATTCTTTCTATTCAAAGCCAATAAACAATATAAATTTAGTTTAACTCGGAACTTGTCTTACTGATATAATGTCTCTACATCTTTAAACTTTAACCAACCTCTACACATTACGTCTATAGACAGCTGTCTGTCTGCTACTACATGTATTCAAATCGATAACATAGACTAGGTATGTAGTTAATCAGCAGGGGAATGTCCAGACTACTGTGCGGGTTTAGGCATTACCGTCGCAAAAACTAGCTCGCTACTTAACTGACGCCGATAAGAAAATGTAATTATTTTCTTTAGTCTGAGGATTAATTTTAATGTTTTGTTTATTGAGTATATTCTAGGTATAAGTTGTAGCGATACGTATACCTACATGTTGTCTTAAATAACACTTCCGGTACTTCGGGAATCTTCGTCATCATGTCAACCCATTTTCGTCCCACTGCTGGGCACGGGTCTCCCCTCACTAGGAGAGGGATTTAGGCCTTAGTCCACCGCGCTGGCCAAGTGTAAATTGATAGACTTCACATACCATAGAGAACTTTTTAGGAACTCTCAGGTGTGCAGGTTTCCTCACGATGTTTAAATCGGGAATGTCTCTCTGTTTAACAATACCCCGTGCCAAACGCGATGATCTTAGACAAAAACCCCATCATTGATAAAAATTAAGATTACTGTGATTACTTATAGTTTTATTACAAATTCGTGACGGACAAACACTGGGTTTAAAAGGAGTTTCAGCAGCAAATGATTGGTTTAAAAACAACTTTAAACAATGATGGATTGTGCTACATAGTATATATCTAAGTATGATAGATAATAACATTGTCTACAATAGAGGACATATTGTTAACTGTGTTACATTTCACATCATTAACTTGTCAACGTCATTTCTCCGGCAAACTTCCAAACTTTGCCAATCAACTCAGAAAGATATAGATAACCTAATTTTGTGACCTAACTGGCGCGTGGTAGTAAACCATTTGTCAGGCGGCCACTAACTCGCTGTTACCAGACTTTTTTACTCCATTTTTTGCTAGCGTCGAGCCGTGGTGGAAATTAGTGGAGGTCAACAACCTCCATTACCTTGCAGCGTAATAATGGCCTTTGGATACCGCATCTAGAATTATTATAATGGTTCTCGGAATCGTATAAACGAATTAACACTCTATTCTCAATTGAGCATCTCAGACTGTTTGATTTAAACATGTCATTGTGATTGTAGGTTCTATTGTATAATTAAAGGTTTCGGTTGCCGAGTTAATTAGTAACATGTGATTACAACTATGATTGAGCCATTTGTACACGATAACTAAAGATTTTGAAGTGAATCATTAATATTAATGTTAAAACTTTTGAGTTGTCTTAACTCAAACTTTATTTCTATTTGATAATGCTGACGAAATTAACGATTCTAAATAATTAAACACGCAATATAAAGTAAATAATTAATTTGATTCAAAAATAAAACCTCCACATAAGATTGTTTTTAAAAATACAATAAATAGGTATGTATTATATTTTTCTTTCATATACAGTACCAATATAATTTAAAAATGTAGACACTACACAAAACTCTTAATTAAAATTGATCGATAAGATCTACTGATAGCATAGACATAAGGTACTAGAACTTTTAGGATAGCTCTCATTACCCCCAGGCTGCTAGACTTCCGGTGAGACTTAAAAGTGCTTTCGATTGCCTGAGTTCCGGTTTTTCGCGAATATTGTAATCTGATACTTCCTGTCGCTAAGTATGGTGTACTTGTTCCACCCCAAAGGAAACGCTTTTAGCTAAAGGTTCCACCGCCGACGAGAGGCAAGAATAACCCCATCAGTATGTAAGAAAGGTTCTTACTAAGGTTCTAATATGAAAATTGTAAACACTCAAATGAAAAAATGTAATAATTAATTTCAAATCCTAGTCCTAAATGTGCAATTTATAGTTTTATAAAAATAACTGCTCCGCACGCTTCAATTTACCTATAAACCTTCGTCTTTAATCACTCTATCTATTTAAAAAACCGAATCAAATCCGTCGCGTAGTTTTAAAGATCTAAGCATACATGGACAGACAGCGGAAAGCGACTTTGTTTTATGCGATGTTAAGATATACTTTTATCGTAGTGAGACAGGCGTCTTAGGCGACCGGAAATTATAGCGTTCAATATGGTTGTCACTGATACGAGAGAGCGAGGTGATTAGCCAGGAAACCGCTAATTGCACGCACTAACCCTTTTGTTAGGGGCTAAGGGAATTACAACTTTATTTTCATGGTATATCGTATTTTCTGACATATAAGAGGGGAATGAGTTAACACCGATGATATCAGAAATCAGCATATACAAATCGATGTAGATATAAAAGTATACGTGCATTAGTTAACCGCAATCGAACATACAGCCTAGGTACCTAATATGTATTAAGAAGTCATTGCTTACCATCCATGATTATGTGAAACCATTTTTAAATAAAAACAGGTAGATATCTTACTTGATCCTCTGGGTAGACGACGACGTGGTGTGGTTACGACTTGTTGTGCCTGTTGAGGCGCGTTGTAATATGAGGCTACTTGCACTGGGAAAAGCCTGAAGGGCACCACGCAAGGAAAGGACCTGTGCCTTCTATTAGAGATCCAGGGCTTTCCTATATATATTGAGGCCACCGAGGGGGTTTTAGTAAGTAGAAATCAAATAACTCGGCCTTTCCCCCAAAAAGGCTGAGTATCTTTAGAAGATTTCCCCTCCGAAAACGAAAAAAAAGTTATCCTATTTGATAAATCTATAATAATTGCTATCCTGAGGACTAAGCTAAAATAGCTCACAGTATAGAATGGTGTCGTAGTATGGTGTGAAGGGTGTACCTCCAAACTAAAATACAACAGTCTTACAATACAACAGTTGTTAAGCGCTACCATGGCGTCCAACTTGGTTGACATAAACAATCCTAAATTATAAATGTATCATCATTAGTATAATTTCCCTTAATTGCGAGTAATTGTAGATATTTTCGGTAATGACAACAATTTTCTTACCTTAAATATAAATGTTCATGTCACAAATATACCTGCTTATGAAGTAAAATAGGTGTACGTATAATGTAGGTATTTATATACTTTCGTTTTTAATAATTAAAATATATCCAACAAGCCAACTCTTTTTTAATTATTACCCCTTTTAAATATTGCTAGATACAAGTCACTCCTCACAAATGAGTCTTAAAGTGGATTCCACCACGTTACTTCTGTGTGAGTTAAAAGTAAAATTGCTAAAGACTAAAGTATAAACATAACTTTAGTATTAACGAAACTGGAAGCCAATCACGAGATAAACAAGTTCCATATAAATAGGTTATTGACTTGTCTATAAAGGGCTTTAATATCTTTAAAGAAACACAATAAGTAGCCTTTTGAAATGCAATAACAAAACTAAAAGGGACTGTGAAATGATACCAACCTAATCAACTTCTAATAGAAATAGTTTACGTGATGTTTGAAAATAAAAAGTAGAGTCGGTACGGTGTGGTACGGGGTAGGCCTGGTCACATCAATCACAATTTATGGGTAGGGTGAGGCTCTATGCCTGCAGCTCCTTTCAGATCCCGTAATGCATGTTTCAATAACTGATTTACATGTTTACGGATTTTCAATATTAATAGGAAACATGAACTGTAGAGTTTAAAGTTTTGTAAGGTAGAGTTTTCTTTCGTATGAGTAACTAACGTATACGTAGTTACATGATATTACAGTTAGATATTGTATAAGTATTATTTATAAAAACTTAAAATTTAAAACCGTTTCTACACTCATAGACACACACATATACAAACAACCAGACCCAGAACAGAAATCTAAATTCATCATTAAATGTCTGTCTAGCCGGGAATCGAACCCGAGCCCCATTGCGCGTAAGACCGGTAACCGTTCCACCACGCGGGTCGCCTGTTTATGACACAAGGATACTTTATTCATCCCGAATATTTGAATAAAATATAAAATAGGTACTTTGACAAAAGTATATTATTGTTGCGAAACTATAAACCCACAGTTCTACAATGAGATTACTTTATATGTACAATTGAACAATCCAATTGAACTAATAACGTGTATTTACAATCGAATTGGTGTTATAAATAACCCGGATAAGGTACGATGTGATCGTAAAACGTTTATTAATGAAATTCGGCTAACACCCACCATACTCGTTATTAGCAATTTAGTTGTCTCAGTTCCAGTTGAAGTAAATAGACATTGCTTTTTGGTGCTTTTTAAGAGTGATTCACGTGTTTGTTACAATTTTGTTACAAGAAAACGTTTGTAAAAAATACGCTACAATAACTGGATTAGTAATGACAGACAAAGTAGTAGATTCTGAGAAACTTAAAAGGAAACAACACTGTAGGAAGCTTTCTTGATGTCTAGTTCATAACATGCAAGCAAACAACATTATTCTGTTGTTGTTTTTTATTTACATACTAATAATAGTGACCTGACATTCTACTTATATTATATAAAATTGTTTTCCAGTAGTTTTTTTTTTCTTAATTTTGTATTGACGAGCTTTGTGTGAACACGAAACTTTAACAAATGATAATTAGTATTAATTGAGTGTTGATTACTAGGCGAACATTATTTTAAAATATCTATCTACCTAACTATTTTAAGCCTATATGTAGGGTACAAAAATATACGTGACGAATTAAAGTTACTTGTCTTAGGTGAAGTTGATGAAAATAAAAATGGTACGTATTGTGTGAACGGAACTTGTTAGCTCGTCTGCAATTCGACACATGCTATAAGTCTAATTATACATTTTCTATGCCAATTCAATGTGTATATTTTTTATTGTGTTCACACCTTGATACCTACTACCTAGACCTATTAGTTAAATTACATTGTTTCTCGAACGCCCGAAATGTAAATAAAATGTTATAATATTCACTTGTGAAATAATTTAAGTCTTATGAGTTGTCATGTATTTTGATAACGGATCTTATTAATTGTAGTCTTAACCAAACCTTTATAGTCCTTAAAGAACTTAACATTTGGTTGTAGCCTGAAAACCGGATACTAAGATAAAAATGTATGTTTCGAACCTTTGGTTCGATTGGCTTAATGATTTATTTTAAAGATCCTCAGTCTCTGTGTTGAATCAAAAATAGGTAGTACCCACTTATAAACATTTATTGAACTTAATTTTACATAATACGTTATTTCTTTGGTACTTTCAATGAATTTATTCACTACCATTACACTTACAAT
>DWPV01004393.1:0-13680 GCA_018251915.1 Urbanus proteus proteus
TAAACGACTGGACCGATTTTGATGAAATTTTTTGTGTGTGTTCAAGGGGATCTGAGAATGGTTTAGATTCACAATTTAATTTGTATACTTTTTCAACGCGAGTGAAACCGCGGGGCTCAGCTAGTATATTATATGATTCGACTGTAGTGACCTCACTGTCATAGACATGCAGTCTTACAGCGAAAATTTTCCTCGTACTTTGTTCTAATTTAAAGAATGACTTAGGTATAAACCATTACTTAAACTTAAATCTCCTGCAGGTTATTGTTTTATTTATTGCTACAATTTAATTTAGTGGTTACAGATATCAAACGGTAACAATAACCATATTTTACCTGCACGAATCATCTGGTCTACTAGTCTGCTTTCATTATATAAAAACACATAATAACATTCTCTTCAAAAACTTTATCGAGGCTAGAGGAAATAAAATGTATGCCAACACATTAATTTTTCCTAGCCATCCTTCATGCCTATACTTGCACAATGGTTCTCGTTCGTTATAATTAAGGCTCGACTGTCTAGCAAGACTTGTCACCGGAACAATGGTTAGCGCAGCGAAAGATTGTTTTAATCAACCGATAGGATTTAATTTAAAAAATAAGATGAAGAGGTTTTTATAAGTTATCCATCGATTCGAAGTCTTGATTGAGATCAAATGTTTAAAATCGTAAATGCTTTAACAAAAAATTTAAAACGAACAAAATACAAGCGTTGAAAATAAAATTACTTAATCAATGTACCATGTAAAATATGTTAAATAAAAACTTTGATATCAATTGATGGAAAATGGCACCTGCGGCTCATGTCAAATAACATGTTATTTGTTCGGCATGCCGCAAGGCATAAGTACTTTACATTAAATGGAAAATACGTCAATATTTAAATATAAATTTATATTTTTATATATAGAATTACTAAAATAGCATTCAGCCAATTTGACTGTAAGAGGTCACTACCTGTCCATGGGTGTCAATCCGTTATCAATACTAAATATAATTTTAATCGTATCTGAGGAAAAAGTTGTGAGATTATTGAAAAATTTATGTTTGACCACATCCTTCAAACCAGAACGCGGCAGCGCTGAGCACTGCTGTTATAAATAGGGCTGTGTTGCATCCTTAATCGATATAAAGGATTCAACCACCTTTATATTTAGTTATAGAATATATTTTCATTAACGTATATCCACTTGCATTTAGATTACGAGTCGACCCAGTCATCGAGCTCCGACGTCATCAAGAGCGTGTCCCACATCGTCCTCGCAGCGCTTCTCATCAGCTGACAAGCAGTAATCACATTGTGTTATGGAACAGTACCGTAGTGATAGTGCCAAGATGGACAAGTTTGTGCTAAGTAATGTAGTGGCAAATCTTTGTATTTTAAAGACAAGACTACTAGATGACTAACGGTCGTAGCTTTTAGGCATAACGTATTTGTAAATCTGAAGTAGATAAATACAGTATGTAAATACATACTTAAAATGCAGTCTGACTTGATATCAATATAACTGTTATCCACTATAATACGCTTTAGGTATTCTGTTGTACGAAATAAGTCGTGTCATATTAACATGTTAAATTTTTGTAGCTGCCCTACGTCTAAATATAAATAACCGAGACTAAAAACTATATGGTTCTACCATGACGGCAATAGTGCCGTTTTTTAACCATAATAAATATACGTATAGACGCATATTTAATATTGTTAAAAAACTTGCAAAATGAATGTTCCTAAATCTCGGTAGGAATTTCTCGAGGGTGGTAAATTTGTTACTGTAGGTAATCGACTTCAAGAAGAATCCGTATTCTATTTAATGGTATCGAATGTTCTTAAATAATGTTTGCCGTCATCGTAAATCATATTTTACGAAACATCAATCAGAAAGTTCTACTTTATTTTGCTTTATCTTCTATAAATATTTATACTTTGTTTTAGCATTATCTCACCTATAAGAAGTCAAAAATATTCTGACGCTTTGACTTCACGCAAATGAAAATAGATCACGAAACATTAGTTGCGATGAGTGTGCGATATTCTGTATGATAAAGGTTAATACTTGGTATCAACTAATGGAAGCTACATACTGTTTTAACGCGATCACTTTCACGGAACGTTGTAAATAACGCTTTTTAGTATGGTACATTATTTCTTACATAATTTATTTTTATTTGTAAATTCTCACACTTTTTTAACTTTTAAATTAGAAAGTGCCTAATGTGGAAAATATAAAACCAATAATAATCCTAATCGAATTCGAATTTTCAAGTTGTCAAGATACATACATAATTGTTTAATAAACTTAAAATTAATGTATTATTTGGCTTCATAATTAATTATATTGACAGAAACCGAAAATGTTTTAAAATAATCATGATTGAACAAAGTAAATTCACAATAATTGTGTTACACGTTAATACAAATGGTTTTATGTAAATGCAAATTTGAGTAGATACCTATAACTATGTATCTGTCAATCTATGTTAATTGTAAATAAATCCTGTTAAGTAGATATTAGAAATTATTGTTATACTTAATCGAAAGACTGATAGATTTTACGATTAACGTGCCATATCTGATCGTGTAGTATGAATTTCTAAGAATGTCGTATCATGTTATGTATAGTATTAATTAACGTAATAAAACTTTTATTTTCTCAATTTTTCAGAGCTCTTAAAATAAGATGGGACTTGTTTTAAGTCCAAACCACTACCAAAGTAAAAAATATATATTTCATTTCTTGTATTTAGGAACATTACGGAAAATTGTCAGGCTGTATCACTAAATAGGTACATTATATAAAATTTCTGTTACGTAAAAATTATCAAAATATCAGAGTTGACTACCACGTAATTCCATTTTCATACAAAGATAAGAATGTTATCGGTATATGTATGCATTTGTAGTAATTCATCCATATCATACATACTAGTGTTTAATATAGAACCCCGACGTGACGTCAATGTAGCGTGACGGCGCTTAGATCGTATCACTTAACCCCAAACACTCATTAAACAATTACCCACTACTTAGACCTCCATTACAATCTCATAGATCAAATTCCTCGTTGTAATAATTTAATTGACTTTTACGGCTTTTACGAGTCCATTGAAACCTTTGTAACAGGATTTTATTCAACAAAATATAATTAACATGACAGTTCAAGTGAAATTTTGTATAATAATTGTCATTCGTTACCACGCTAAAAGCCACAAACGGCGTTTAAATACCAGGATTTTATATAAATTTAATATAAATTAATTACAAATAAATAGAGCGGTGACACACTTTTTTTGTAGTTTCAGAAGATTTGCAGAATTTTCGGCAAATTTCTGAGCTGAAGACCCGTACGATAAAAGTTTTACATTATTACAAAAATTATTCTGTAAGTATGTTTACGCATAATTATTACACTTACACATTACTTCATAGATTTGGTCTATGAGATTTAGGTAATCTTACAAAATTATGTGATGCATAAATATTATGAAGTCCGATAGTAAATAGTCCTTAATATTATCAATGTACCTTCCCACCTACCTGTTATGATAGGTAGTAGGTACTGCATATCACACCGTACCTAATAGATCCAGTTTTCGGCATTAGCACATTGAAATTTTTCGAACAATGAGTTTTCATGATACTCTATTGTTTAGGACGTCGATCCGATACAAGCGCCGACAAATTTATGAAATTCGTGCGTTTCAAATTATTAGAATTCTGATACGGATCCGACATCGATATAATTATCCGTGGCCTTGTCGCCCTGTTATTAGGTTAGAACCTAAATCCTTGTGAAATCATTAAACCGAGACAATCGCCCGAAACTTTTAAATGATACTAGTAGCTAAATTAATTTATAAAAATACTTTCACATTGTAATATACCATATCCATAAAAATCTATATGATAAAGAAATAGAATATATATATTACCTACATATATATATGATCTGTAAATATTTCATGACATTCTGCAATAAAGACAATATGGCGTGCTTTGTAATATAAAGTTGTAGTTAATGTAGTTGTTAACGACAAACGTTACGATATGGCTACTTTTAACTTTTACCATAGATTGTGCAGGTGATGCCATCATTGTGTTCGCGGCTTGTTTTTGTACATTTATTTGATCTAGGTATATGCATTTTATATGAAAAAAAAAACACTATCTCTCTATTACTACTCTCACTTGTATACTCTACACTTATTCCTATGAAACATACTATACTGAAACGAATTTGCATTTGCAAATATTTGTAATAAGAAAAGAATGTTGTATAATTGTTAAACGTGGAGGAAGAAGTCTAAAATCAATGCGGATATTTATATTTTTATTTGGCATTGTAATATGTGTAATATAAATAAAAAGGTAACCACATTATACAAACTAATTCACAAATAACACCGCGAGCACAAATGAATGGAATCACCTCTGTTTATCTTTCATAATTTTATGTGATAATGTTTATACTTAATTTTTAATAGAGGAATACCTGTTATGTTTATATATATATGTATATTTTGTAGCTAACTAATACGTAGCTATACTGTATGTTGATTCTTGTGTTATTGTATGTGTACCTTAATCAAGCGACGCATAATAAGAAAAATGCGATAAATTGTTTAATTGACATTAAAATACAAGTGGTTAATTAGAATCATTTTTTACCACATTACGACAAATTGTTTAAAATTCTTATTTGTACAATTCAAACTATTTCCATAAAAGTAACGCAAATACAAATAAAGCGAATATTTATATAGTGAAATAACGTCTATTGTGGAGTACCAACTAGTGATGACTCCTATAAAATACTTTACTTACATATTATTATTACCGACTCCCGGCTTGACTCAAATTTCTCAAATAGACTATTTCTCAAATCGTCTTTAAAGTTTTGTGTTTAGTCATATGACTAAAGCCTATTTAAGGAAAAGTTTTTAACTCTAAAAATATAAACGAGTCGTCCCTTACAAGGCATATAACACTCTAAATGGTTTCTTAACACGTTACTGGAAATGTTTTAGTAGTTTCATTGACTGTAAAAGGTAATGTAAGCACCTCAAAAACGCCATGTACAACTGTGATTTCCAAGACTAAAAAACTCGACAGTAGACACTTTTAAATAACTTTCTTTATTCAATAGACCGAGTTTATTTCATCACTAGTTCAAACTATACGCTCGGAGTAAGCAATAGCAATAGTTGACATAACCTCCGTTAGCTAAGCGTACCAATCCCGAGTCTATCAGGAACATAATTCCAATAACGTATTACATATCGTGTTACATATCGTACAAGCGATCTCATATCGACCCACAGATGATACGTACGACGTATAACTTACGTTATAGAAGCCGTTGCTGTTAGCTGTTTCTGTAAAGTTATGAATAAATTAACTTTTTATAAACACGCTTGTTTCATTTTGATCCTTTTGGTTGAAATTCTGGCAACGTTACGTAACGTTATTGTTACGTGTTTGAGCAATGTATTGTACATAGTGTTTCTTTTTACATACATTTATAAAATGATTGCCTAACTACTATTTATAAGATGATTTGTATACAAAGAATATGCAATGAAGTCATGTTATGGACACTTTTTTATGTTGTATATAAAGTACCGAATGAGAAATAGGGTACTTCATATTAATTACAATCTAGCCATATTTAAGACTAATGAGTAATTCTACGCTAACTTAAACTGCTAAATAATTGTTTATTGAAGGAGGCGTCCACTGACACTGCACTTCTTTGGTCTAATGTAAAGGAGTAGACACATTGTTCTTGTGTTCTATGCGATGTTATGGACACTGCAACCTTTGCATTTGCATGTCTAACCAATCCAAAATAAGTTAGGAAGTGATTAAGGCCGGTCACAGTACGTTGCTGTTTCTGAATGTGTAATAAAACGAAGTAAGAACTGGTTGAAAATACTTATAACAGCACCTTTTTATTTTAAGTAATGCTTATTAATAACAGAATAACGATATAATAATACGAAAATACTGCAAACATAGTAAATACTTTATGAAAATGATTTAAATGCATGCATCCATAAATATCTATAGACCTAAAATCTGTTAAAAACTAAACGTTAACACATTAAAGAATAGACACAAACAAATTCAATAACGTAAACAATTTTCTAAGTAAGGTTGCGTTCAGAGCCAACACAAACTCAAGGCAGCACAAAATTAAATAACATGATGCAATTACGAGTAATTTTGAATAGAACTGCGAACTAAATAAATTAGACGACTCAGTATTCTCGGTGCAAATTGCGCTTGTCTTGATAATTAAGAGTAAAAAAGCTGGCGCGGTTTGTGACTTCAACCCTCTTCCGCAAACGAAGGAAGGCGCACGTTTTGTCAGTAAAAAAGTAAATTGCATACATTCACGCTAAACCTTAATTTACTAATTTTCTCTTTCCTCATTATTAAATTTATTTTTTGAATAGACTTCACTTGCAGATTGCAAACGCACGCTCAACGCACGGTTTTCAAACAGAGTTTTAGGCTTTATTAGGCATTTATTATAAGATTATGCTAGAAACCTTTTTATTTCAAGTGAAAGTTCTACCGTAATCGGTTCAGCCGTTTACATGTAATGATAACATTAATGTTTAAAAAATAAGGAAATAAATATTGCATAATACTTGTGAAAGAATTATTTTAAAATTACAATTACATCAAGACACTTGAATTTTTTGATTTATTATTTATTTATTATTATTTTTGGATAGAACAATATTTTATTTTATTACTTTTTGTCTTTCAACATACATGATTATTCGCTTACATACATAATAATTCTATTTAACACTATATAACAGACATTCTGAATGAACAGAGCTAGGTAAACGTGATACAAACAATTAAGAGAGCACATCTTGATATAATTCGAGCACCAACAACAAACTAACTCCTTATCTTATTGGTATCTTAATCTTATTATCCGCAAGCCAGTTCCTGGAAAATATGAGATGACGCAGAACAACAAAGGTCTATTGTTTCCAAAATTATCACACATTTAGTAGGAGTAGCTTACTTTGCATAAAATAATGGACAGGACGGCACCTAGGCAGAGCTTCGCGCAAACGATATAATGCACTTTCAGCAAGGACTGGGTGAGGAACGACCTGAAATATAGACGTGCTATTTAAAAATCAAATGAGCATCGCTGATTTTTATTCAAAAGTCGGCGATGTAAATAAAAATAACAAACAATTTTAATTTCTAGAAGACAATATCTTTCGCTGCACCTATTTCTGCCTAATAACAGCCGTGGTAGGCGCTGCTGTGTTCTTGTTTAAAGGGTGTTAAGAGAAACATACATATTGGAACAGCCATTCTCAAAGTGTGCTCCGCAGAGCCCTGTTCCTCCGCAAAGCCTTTACGGGGGCTCCGCCAGAATACCCCCATTAAAATGTTTCACTTTTATTATAATATACCTACACTTATATTGTAACATGATTGCCAATAATAAAAAGAATGCACGTAACTTTTTCGTTTATTTTGGGGCTCCGTCAAAAATTTCGCTTTTCAAAAGGCCTCGGCCACCTAAAACAGTTTGACAACCACTGCATTAAAGGCGTTCCATCTTAGTCCTCAGGAGTAGCATCTGTACGCACCTGTGGCCGACTCCAGATGGGACTGTGTTTTCATCTGGAGTTGATTATAGATGTCCATGGATGGCAGTGGCCATTTACCATCAGGTGGGTTTCATGCTTGTTTGTCCATAATATAAAAAATCTTACACGAGACTTTTCATATCGATTTGAGCGGAACATTGCGAATAAATACCATAGAAAACCACTACTACCAGAAAGAGTTTGTTTAGTTACTTTGTTTGCCTCTATTTCTCTATGACAACCGCCGGCCGAGGAATGAAAGTGAGCCTCGAGCATCGGGCTATCATACGAGTATTCCCGAGGCAAGATATTCATATACTTTTTGGATCTCTATTGCGCTCTAGGTAGTCCTAAAGTCTTTGGAGCGCAGTCATTTAAATATTTTCGGTGAAGCTTCAAAACGGAATTACGGCAGAATTTTTCGCATACCAATTTATACCCGAAAATCGTAAAAGATTTAAAAAGAGCGCATTTCCGTACACCCTATATCTTTGCAGAAACATATTTTACTTCGAAGTATTCCTTTTTAATTTTAATAGATGCATAAAATAAGATATGATATATAAATATTGGCTATACGTTTAAATACTAATTACCATAATCTTCATAGGTAACAAAATACAGCAGCATTACGTCACTATTACATAGTCATAGCATAACAGTCGTATTGATAAACTCAAAACAAATAGTTCCTTTGAAAATATATTTTTTCTTAAAACCTGTTCTGTTCTGTATAAAAACATACGATAGTTTTTATACCGTCGAAGGATAGAGAATACATAAAAAGCAATCATTTTCTTATAAGTTATTCATTTCCTAAACACTTGATACAAAAAATAGTACAAAGGTAAAAAAGAACATCTAATTTTTCGAGGACACTGAACATTGGAGTTGTAGTAAGAACGAATATAAATAAAATAATAAAGACTCAAAAGGACCTACCCCACGAGTTTTTTTAGGTCTTGATAAATACTTAATTTGCAATATGCACTAACTCTCAACATAGATTTTATGCAAAATCACACTTTCTACCCGCCATCAAGATCAGGCTGCGCAATATTGGCCATAAACCAAGCTTATTTCGCCTGGCAACACTGTACACTTTATTATAAAATGAGCCATCAATTTATCGCACCCACTTATCACGCTAGCATTATAAAGTATAGCCTTGTCAAAATTACGACTTCCATATTACACCCAACGAAGGAAACTTTATTAAATACTCTACTATTAGACTCACGTCGACAGCCGTACACTTAACAATTTATTTTTTGTGCGAAAGTAATCCTTAACGACATTTAATACGGAGAATGTGTCACAATATGTCGCTAAGTTATAAGGAAATAAAATACGCATCTCACGAGGGTTCAATCAAGCAAGAAACATTTCGTTTTTTATGGCCGATAACCTCTCATAAAGAAAAGGTATAAAAATAATAAGGAGTCGTGAGGGAGAATAAAATAGGTATAATAATAATATATCTACAGTTCACTCAAAGGAGGTGAAAGTTAAGAAGGATTCGAACTGCGCTTTAAGATTAGCGTCACTGGTTTGTACCTGGTATTGATAAAATTATGCATGAAAAGGGTCGACGACGTATTTTGTTCCATTTGAATTTCGTGTTGCCTTCAGAGCGTTCCAATCGTAAAGTACGATATCGATGACAGTTACAATTTTGTTTACAAGGATTTATCTCAAGCGAGCTGTCGCTGAGCTGTAATGCGGCTTTTATTGTATTCTCGGCGGACAACAATTCTAAAATCTGTCTTTTTGACTCTCTAGTACACGTTGTTCATATTATATGTTTTAAGAGGATATTTTTCAACGTAAATAATGACGTCCATCATGTATTCTACGAAGTATTTGAAGCAGCCTAGTGATTGAAACTCCGAATCCGGTGGTCCGAGGTTCGAACTTTGCCTTAGTTTTCCAAGTCTTATTAGAAATAAATTTTCACTTACTTTAACTTTAAAGGACAATATCAGAGGAAAACTTATACGTGCGAAATACCCTTAAAAAAGGTTCAAAAGGTGTATAAAATCGGCAAATGAGCACTTGGACAGCGTGGAGTTGCCTAAACCCTTCACTCCAAAAGACTCGTGCCCAGCAGTAATACAGTTTCTCAGCGGTCGGCAACCCGCGGCCCGCGGGCCGCATGCGGCCCGCCGACGTCTTACTTGCGGCCCGTTAATCTTTTGTAAAAAGTTATAAATATCAAAATAAATGCATGAACGAACGATATGATCATATGTATACTGGGATTCTTAGATTTATATCACAAGTGTGGCCCGTCTATAGTTGTTTTTGCCACCTCGTGGCCCTTGCCAGCCAAAAGGTTGCCGACCGCTGGTTTAGATTATTATTGAAGGTGCATAGCACTTTGAACTAAATTGTGTAATTTTGAATATACCTTGTAGATAGTCGACATGCAGAAGTGAAGTGTGTCGTGTACTGTAAAGTGATACTTGTAACGCAATGTTAGACAATACAAGTATTACAAGTATATTACTGCAATCAATTTTGCCGATTAAATTACTCCTTGAGACCCTATTTCACAATGTCTGAGTAAAGTTATTCAATGCTTTAATTATATTTGACACTTTCCTTAGCTTTTAATTATCATTATTCTATATGAAGATTTTAACTCACTTTTGTCTGTATATAAACACAAAATACATTAACCCATATTTGGGACTTACTTGAACATTGCGATACAGGCTCTTAAGGTCTTCCTCTTATCACACGGTTAGCATAAATGCTACTCTCATTCTATCGTTATATGTTATTTTCCTAAGATTCATGGTAATACGTATGGATAATAATACGCATGCGGGTATAGATTAAATAAAAGTGAAATAACATTAGAGTTCTTATTATGTCTCTGTTAAATGTTTGATGTTCTCTTGCTACTACTTTTGACTCTGCAGAACTCTTTGAAGAAGAAAATTGAGTGAAAAACAAAATTTTCAAGAATCTAGGGTCTGCATGAACCCACCTACCCACCATGCTACTATTGCTAGACACAAATATTTAAGTATGTAGACTTCCAAATAGTTTTTCTTCACCGTTAAATCACGAATTTTTTTTTTCTAATATCCCCATATATCTTTAAAAATACCTACTCAGGTAGGACTTTGATCTTATCTTGGGTTGTTTACGGACGTCCATAGACGGCAGTGGTCACTTAATATCAGGCGGACCATACTCTCGTTTGCTACAAAAAAATCGTTCACGGTCTTTGATATATGTACTCGGAATTCTGAAATAATGAGGTCTATAGTGATACAAATTGTGAAGAAATAATGTAAAAATAAAGTTGAATATAAAACCAAGAAATAATCATAACAACACAGACATACCTAATAATGTATATAATTCCTTTATAGGTATTACAGAGTTAATATTCACGATTAGGTAATACAGTTCTCGATCAAACAGAATGACAATAAACTGCATAGTACACAGATAATGTCAGTTTGAATAGTTTACTGCGATCCGTAGAACAGATTAGACTAATGGGATGATCTGTAATGTAGCCATAAAAACAGTAACTCATAGAATGTCCTGTTTACTTTTTTGGACTAAGTAGCAAACAAATATTCGTATTGATGCTGAAGTCATTCCTGATCCTGGACATGTACGATCAATTCCAAATAATATTTATAGCACAGTGTGACCTAAGTCACGCCGTGCAGTAGGTAATAGGCAACCTAGATCACCCGTTTCGTAATGTACTATTTAGTTAAAACTGAGGTTTCATAACCTAATTCTAATGACTATTACCATACCATTACCTTCCCTTATGTTACCATAACTAACCTTACCATTTTACACACAGTGTATTTGACAGGCACAAATAAAATAATGAAATGATTAGAAAAATATGCCAATACTATTGTTACCCTACAGCCTATGTTTTCCCCAATTACATGAATCGCAATATCCCCGTATTAAAGAGTACCTTACATAGGGTACATTACATGCAACTCCAAATACAATTATCTGTCATTATCTTCATATACTTTGTGGTTTGCCATTTCATACTCATCACATAAAAAATATTATGATTGATTATTAATACTTGTATTATTACTTGTTGTCTCAGACCAAAAAAGAAAGACACGTCTTGCGAGCAACGAATCGTGTCAACATAAATAAGGGCGTCTATTTTGCCTTTATTGTGACACTAAAATTTATATAAAAGCAATGTTCCTGCTAACAAGTTTCTTTGTTGATTCTTGCGTTTTGTATTAGGTACTCTATAGTATCAAATGAGCATGAAGTCTGAAACTTCGTTCGTATATAGAGATTTGCAATCAACCTATTATATAATTATACACACATCCTACAAACCGGAATACCGCAACACTTAACGCTAATTATTATAAAGCACAAATAGATGTGGACGTTGTACCTCCTAAATCGAACTAGAAACTTACTTACGTTCAAGCTTACGTTCTTCATTGCTCACAAGCAGGAATATCAGAACTTTGCTATTACACCTGTCCCATGATCGTGCATATCTGCATCGTGCATAATCATAAGCATAGGTTTATCGGCAAAATTTTAGTTGCAGTGACCGTAACAATTCGAGGTACGATGGTGCTCAAACCACTAATAGTTCTTCTAACCTCAAATTTCAAAACTATAATTGCTAAACTCTTGTTCAATTAGACTCAAGACGGCCAAATAACCTTTAAACATATTTGCAAAGTCCGTCACAATCTCCAAACAGCGTTTGCTCAAGAAGTTTCTTCAAATTTCATTTACTTAACTTTCGTTCAACTCTATCGTACACCGACCTTAGGTTTTTATTTATATAGCCTTGAATGAAATTGTTCCGACTTACAAGGTTAGAAGCTATTTATATATTACCTACTTTTCCTTATATGCTTTGGAGTCATTTATTTATAGGTAAGCAATTTACATTAATTTTCATATGTAAGACATTATTGTAATTTTATGAATAATTTTGTTATTGATCCAAAAATGTAGCAGTCATATTATTTTGATAATAATATCATCAACATGAAATATGTACCCTACATATTATACAATAATAAAAAAATAAACAATGTTATTTAATACTGTGTTACAGAGCTGTTTTATGGGTCGTTATTATAACGTTTTTATGGAACAGATAAGATTAGAAATTATCTTTTAAGTGCAGAGTTTAATGCAGTTTTCCCATAAACTATTTTTTTTCGAAGCAGAGGCATAATATTATAGTTTATGTAAGTGAAATATTTATTTGATAAAAACATTTTTCTGGATATCATACAAATTAAATTTTTTGCCGTATATCTGAAGTATAAGTAAATATATTCAAAGAGATAAAAAGTTAAGATAAAAGTAACGGCATTTCAATTATGCGTACAGCTATATTTGTTTAGTCTCAAGCATAATGCTTTCTCTCTTACTCTTAAAGCAATACATGTGAAGTTGTTTTAAATAATCCTAATTATTATAAATGCAAATGTCTGTTTATTTGTTTTTTATCATCACGAAAAAAGATACTACTCCATAGTGTTAAAAAATAACTTTTATACCTACAACCTATCGCGTTAATGTGAACATACGAGTGTAAACACATTAACGCGAGCGAAGCGGTGTGCAAAATCTAGTATATTAATACAGAAGTTTAATTTTTGAAACCGACTATGCATTAGGTTTCATGTTTGACGCGAGGTTTGCCAATCATCCAATGTAATATGGATGTAATAATATGTAAGATATTTTATGAGTATGTCTTTGTGTACCTATTTAATGTGTCATTTGTATAATAAATCTATTATTAAATTAAGAGCAGTGATAGCCTAATAGTTGAAACTTGGCCTCTCAATCGAGGTGTCCGAGGTTCAAATCCCGGGCACGCACCTCTGATTTATGTGCGTATTAAAATTATTTATCACTTGCTTTACGGTGAAGGAAAACATCGTGAGGAAACCTGCACATCTGAGAGTTCTTAAAAAAAACGTTCTCAAAGGTGTGTGAAGTCTACCAATTCGCACTTGGCCAGCGCGGTGGACTAAGGCCTAAAATCCCT
>DWPV01004394.1:0-13680 GCA_018251915.1 Urbanus proteus proteus
GTAAATAAACTAAAAGTACTGACAAGAAACTACGCTAGTTTTATGTGTGTGCGTATAAATACATGAAAGTAGCGTAGTTTCACTCAAATACAAGTCGGTGAGTAATCTACCTATTTTATCTGAGGTCTATTTAGTAACTGTTCACGTTATTAGCCTATTATCGGTCTTCGCGAGCAGTGACGTTAATACGGGCCGCGGAGACTCCGCAAATAGGTCAAGGCATTCTGTTCCACACACAATGGATTGTGCCAAACCAAAGACGATTTAGTAAGACTAAGTGGCGTGGTTTCCATTAGGAATGGTGGAAAGGATCTAATGCGAGTTCATTTATGTTTTGTAAATTATTTAGATTAATAAAATTTTGAAAGGTGCGTCTGTTTATCGGGTTAAAAAATCTTACCGAGTAAAAATTTAAGTCTGGTGATTTAAAATTTTATATAACAAACAAATTTGATCTAAAAAGGGGACCTAAATTGTGGTTCTATTGAATCTATTTAGATATGTCTATATATTGTAATGTATATTTCGTTTTACTTTCACTTTCCATAGTCTTATATAATTATGTACTTTCTAAATTTGTAAAATATTAAAAAATAAATATATTAAGTTATCGTACTACTGTAAAATTTTGCGTTCTGTAGCCAACTATGGATAAGTGGAATTACATGTATCTTAAAACTTAAAATCTAATTTGTTATCATAATCACATGTATTTCTGTTGGTTCATTTGAAATAAATAAATACTAGCAACTGATATTCTAAATTTCAAAATTCCAAAGCGTCGCTACCGTGACTCACTACCTAACATAAGTATAAGGCTATTAAAATACTATCATTTCTCATAATTGGCAACGCATCTATGATTGATCTTCAATTAGCAGTTGGAAACTTTGATCCATGTGAAGTTGGTTACAGATATTAATGGATAATAGTAACCATTTAGCACCATGACTGGATACTAGATTCGATTTATCCCTTCAATCTTTAGAAACCTGCTATTTATCTTTCAGGTCCGCACAGGCAGGGGAGAAACTCTACGATGGGCAGTCTGTGTGCCAAGCGCATGCGACGCTAGCGCCGTCGCGGGATTCGTCGGAGACGTGTTGTCCCATACTGTTGGCAACACCACCGCTGTTGAGGTCTCTGGTAGAGATTGCTACACTCGAAGACCTATCACCGTCAGCAATTTGGATATTGGCTACTTGTAAGTTTATCATATACTAGATGAACCCCGCGGTTTCACCAGCGTTTGAAAAGTAAATCAATAAACATGTCGCGAAATTGACACAGCTATGAAACAAAATAAATGTATCCCACGGGAACCGCACATTTTCCCGGGGTAAAAAGTAGCCTATATGTTATTTCATCCAGATCCATTGAGCGGTTCTTAAGTTATAGAGTAACAAACATCCATCCATCCATCCTCACAAATTTTCAGCTTTATAATATTAGTATGATTTAATAATATTTTTTGTTATAATTCTGTATTCATAATTAGCATAAATGACCTTAAAGACAATTTTACTTTAATCGTAGCTACCATTTAGTTTATTTACACATTCGGTTAAATAAGCTACTGATTATGCAAAAAACATGTTTAACAAAAACGTTAAAACCCGAAACATAATATAATAAAGCAAAGCAAGTGCTTAGATGTAATTCCAACCAAAATTATTTTAATAAAGTTGAAGATAAAGCCGCAATATTACCTCAACATGCCTCAAAATATGGTTTATTTTAGCGAATTATTACGTTAAAGTTACAAAATGATATGTGAAATAGGTCATAATCGCTATGTTTAACATCAAAGAGACTGTAAAATTCTCTAGAGATTTAAGTTTACTTAAATTCTAGCGTTTGTCTTAACAAAATTTAGGTTTGCATGATATATTTGTTAAGTTGTCGAAAAAAGCCTCAGTTAATTCCTCGAAACAGTTGAAAATTTGCGTAATACTTAGTCCTGAGATATAGCAAGCGCCGAGTATTTATAAAAATACAGTATTTAGTTCCTATCTGAAGCTTTTTAATAATCGAAGTAGATCGAAGTAGGTGGCATCTACAACCCCAGATAAGATCACAGTTCTACCTGAGGTCGGCCAAAGATGCGTTTTTAACCCCTGAAGACTAAGTTGGAACGCCTCGAATATATCTCCCTTACTCCTCACTCTTCAAACCAGAACACATCAACAGCAGCAGCAATTGATCATAAATGCGTTCACAAAATCACAACAGGAAATTTTGTGTTTCCAAAAGCAGTCTTGAAAACACACAATTGCAAAGTAAAAGCGACTTCATATCCATGTACTACTTCCATTATGTTAAAATACTAAAAGTAGTAACGTTCAAGAATAGAAGTCTTATAAAATAACCCCGCAGATGGTTGAACCTATCGGTAATGTTTGACGTATTAGGATTGATCACATATTGGAAGATAATATTTCCCCCTTTTCATTACCTTCTACGTCGTGTGACTCCACCGTAAATAATTCAATGATTGATACATTCAGTACATTCTTCATGTTGACGTAACATTATTCTGTTCATTCATAATCTGACGTCAATATGTGCCCTAAAATATTTTGTAGAAGCAGGTCAATTTAAAATTTTGAAGTATTTTTAACAAAACATTTGGTTATAATCAGAATATACAGTCCAAAGAAGTACTCTTTAATAGTACAAGTTGTAAACTTTAATTGTATAATTAGGACACATTTTAGAAATATGTCTCTTTGTGTATATCTTGGAGAATTAGTGGGAATTAATTATATTGGTTACTCTGCCTTATTATTCCTGTCAAAAGAGATTACAATAGATTAACAGTTCAAATGGATAACGTAGACTAACTCGTCGTCAAATTATTGGTCAATTTTCTAATTCTATCACTTATCTACTCTATGTTATCTTCAGGAAACCTTGAATAACTTCAAGAATGTTACAAGTAATATTATGTAATACTAGTATTCGCACGCGGCTTCGCTCGCGTTAAATATTAAATATGTATACTTCAGGTGTATTTCTAATTTAATTCAATCTTATCAAGTGACCGTACGTGTAAAAGTATGTAGGTTGTAGGTTTAAAAGTTTTTCTATGCCTCGGGAGTAGTACGTTTTTTCGGGATGAAAGGTACTCTACGTCCTTTTCCGGACCCGTTACTATGTGAGTGCAAAATTTCATAACGATCGGTTGAGTAGTTAAAGCGTGAAGGCGTTACAAACAAATAAACAAACAAACAAACGGACTTTCGCATCTATAATAATTAGGAAGGATAATAATTAGGATTATATTGATTTATAATTTCAGAGCGTTTCTGCTGTTCATCGTTGCAATAATGCTCTTGACTACCAGCTACGAGATCTACTCCATGAAATGGGGCAGCAACAAGAACACCATCACTCACGACCTGATCATCTCCTTCTCGATAATCAACAATATCAAGAAGATCATTTCCACGAAGCAGAATAACGGTCTTGGCTTAGAATGCATCACTGGTATCAAGACCTTGGCTATGTTCTTCATCATCGCCGGACATGCTTGCCTGTTTATCGGCAGTGGACCTGTTATGGATGCTGCAGCGTGGGACAGAGTTAGTAAAGCTGTTTGATTATTATTTAGAAGCAATTTAGTATTCATTAAAATTTCTTAATGGAGAATGTGACAGAACTCTTGGTTGTTTGACTCTAGCGGCACCACGGTCACACCTATTGTATTCTACAGTCTGAAGGTTGTGATAAAAGAGACATAACTCAGAAGACCACCGTGAGATGTGCTGATATTATTTATTGTAATTTTCTATATATATATATCTAACGATAAGGCAGACGGGCTACCTGATGGAAAGTAGTCACCGTCGCCTATGAACAGTTGCAACACCAGAGAAATCGCCAATGCATCGCCGGCTTTATAAATATATATATATCTGATTGCAAAATAAATATTCAAAATATCATTTCTTTTTCCAATTTTTGTAATTTCCAATTTTCATTCTTCGGAGGCTGATAAGTTTATTACTGAATTCACTTTATTGCGAAGAACAATAATTCCGTAATTTAATTTTGTATGAAATTTTCGATACTGCACTTGTATGAAATATGATTCGAAGCGCAATATGAACGTTTATTAAAAGCTTTATTGATTGTCTGCACTTAATTGTAGCCATTATACTCTTTACAATTATTTCCTTATTAATTTTGTTTTACTTATAAGTAGTCTTAAAATTTATATGTGTTACAAAAGTTTATACTTGTTTTGTCCTGATTTGAAAGATTTCGTAAAGTTATTGCTCTAGCCTCATCAAATCATCAAGCAGCAATTATCAAACGTGTCTACCTCATGCGGCGTTCTGGGTTCAACTCCCGGTAGTAACCTAAATTAATATTTATTAATATTAGCATTCTAAACCTAATGGTTTTGTTGTCTGTTCTTCTGTTGTTGTGTTCGTGTGTTTTTAAATTTAATTTAATTATTATCTTGTTTCAGTTGATCCGCCAACCAGCGAACGCGTTTATGTTGAACAACACCCTATTGGTTGATACGTTCTTGTTCCTGAGCGCGTTCCTATTCTGCAGACTGCTTCTCATCGAGTTAGATAAGAGGCGCGGGAGGCTCAATGTCATACCCATTCTTATCTTCCGTTATATCAGGTATTCAATCAACTTAAGATTTTTTAAGATTAAGAATAAGACACTTAATATTTTAATCAATCGAATTAGTTAACAGGTAGGCCAGGCAATCTTCAAAGGTAGCAAGGAATAATGGCTTACATAAAAATAAATTCGACAGGTATCTATTATTTTAACATTTTCTGCACTCAGCCCCACACTAAGATTTTCTCTTGTGTCATGGGTGCCATGAACATATAACGACGAAGATACAAACATCCAGACCCAAAACAGAAACTTAATTCATCATTCATACATTAGACTGCCCAGAGATCGAACCCGTTACCACTCCGCCACTATGATCCGTTACTATTAGTATCGGTTGAAAAATTCAATGACATTCAGTGGCGGATTTGCAGTCTTGGCCGCCCTAGGCCCGAGGCCACGAGCCGCCCCTTTTTCAGCACGTATCTTAACTAGTATTATATAGCCTGATTTTTTGACGTTCGCATCCACATTCGCAAGAAACCATGCGAATGTTTGCCTTGAATACATTCATTCATACAATACATATGGACGGGTGTTTTGAATATTCAGGTCCTTTGAGTTTTCTTGTCACGATTGGCCGCCCCTAAAATCAGCCGCCCTAGGCCCGGGCCTACTCGGCCTTTAGGCAAATCCGCCACTGTGTGTAATACTATTTGTCGGTAAGTCCTTGTTTTTTAATTTATGGATCGTTGCTAGAAGAAATTTCATTTTTAAATTATTAGTCTTAGGCACTTTTGTAATTCTTGTATTCTTTCACTGTATCAAGTAATTCAAAATAAATTATTCCGCTTACTGAATTCAAATGTAGATTTAATGTCACATCCTCCAAGCCAGAACACAGTAGACCCTAACTAACACTGATGTTATTAGATAGAAATAGGTATGGTGGTGGTGCCGCCGGAGTCGAACCACAAGGATTCTACCTTTAATTAGTTCTTGTACCATAATACATTATACCTATTTGAACATTTCTTGTTGCAGAGAGGTACCCAGTATAGTACGTCTAGGTGTAGTGGAAATTGGCGGCCCAGAATTCAACGCAGAAACTGATATACGTATCGCTAATATTATTGTACACCCTGAGCGAAAGAGTGTAGTGAAATACCACGATATAGCTTTATTGAGGTAAGCGAAAGATGATATAATCAGCATGGTTCAGCCGGAGAGGTAGGAAAGTAGGTATCGCTCTAGTGTCCTTATAGTTACGGGACCAGAAGGCGACCCCGAGAAGGACGGCGACATTTGTGATCGCATATCGTAGTAAACAGCAGAATATGTAGGCTCCGGCGATCCAATGGAGTTCCCGGAGTCCTCCAAGTAACGCTGAGGACGGCCAGCGGGAAGAGGTTTAGTGCAAAAAACGCGTACCTTTTGACTTTTTCCCCTCGTCACCAAAAAAACAAAAAAGTATTGCTCTCCGACAGGTCCATGATTTCTTTCTGAGATCCACCCCATCCACATTTATTTTGGGGTGAGGGTAAACTCCTGACATGAACTAGGAAGATTGCCCCTCTAGTTTAGGTTTTGTCTCATAACCAGAAGGATGATTCCACAGCTTACCACTACCACCATACTGCGGCTTAATAGATTTCCATTTAGTTTAAGACCACAACTGTGGATCCGCGCTTGTCCGCCGTGTTCAATCTGTGTAGGTATGATAAAGTAAAATAATATTATAAAATATATATTTTTTTGTAGTTTACTATAGTTGTACTTATTAATCACTAATAAACTTTTTTCTTTCTAATGAATAACGCTTTCTACACTCATAACCCTGCACTAGAATTTTCTCCTGGGTGTCATGGACACACACAAATATGAATACAAACATCCACAGGCATAACAAATATCTAAATTCATCATTCAAATATCTGCGTGTCCAGAGAACGAAACAAACGAACGAAATGGGTTCTCCATCGCGTGTCAGACCGATAAGTGTCCACTCCGCCACATGCATGTTCCAATTTAAACGGGACATTATGACCTTTTGCAAAATGCTGTGGGCTGTCTTACTATCACTTTACTGTTGTGTTTAAATATATTAAAATCTGATGTATGATTACAGGTTGCAAAAGTCCGTGGAATATTCGGCCACTCTTAATCCTGCTTGCCTTTACACCAAAGAAACTCTTCCAAATGATGCCCTCACGATTACTGGTTGGGGAATAACTGACGTTAACAGTATGTTGATGCATTCATTATTATTATTATTTTTATGAAACATGTAAAAGTTTTAAAGTTTCCTATGACGATAAGTGGCCACTGCACATGAACCTCTATAATCAAACCTTCTCCAAATCAAATGTTTCTGATTTTGACCACAGATATGTTGCTACCCATAAGCATTAAATTGTAATGCCTTGAAAAAGTCTCTCTCGAAATATTACTACACCTTTCACACCAGAACACGGTAGCGTCTAACAGTGTCTAAATAAGTGTGGCAGTGGTTCCTCCGGAGTAAAATCAAGAATCACCGAGTAACAAATTGGGCACTTAATCTATTCTAATATGTATTATAAAGCGGAAGACAATGTGTCCTTAACATATTATCTTGGTAATAGCTTGGTATCTCTGTAACAGAAGCAGTGAATGTTATTTTGACCGACTTTGATACGTCGGATTAATTTGAAATTTTGTACACTGATTAAGGACTGCTGACCATGAAATAATATAAAATAAATAATAAATAAATTGTTAAAAAAAACTTCAGATAACTTTAAAAAATCACCCTACGCGTTTTTTACAATCATTATTTATTTTCTTTTTAGTTAGTTTTACTAATTAAGTATTACTAATTTAAACATGCGTTTGCGCCCGTGGCACGCTTGGCCCCGGTGCTTTAGGCGACCGGCCGAGTCGGCTACGGCCATAAGCAGGCGTCACCTAAAAAGTTTCATTGAAAAGTTGGAACTCGTGCTTCCAGGGAACCTGCGCAGCAACGTGATGCAGAAGGCGAACGTGACGGCCGTGTCGCGCTCGCAGTGCTCCGCCGGCTACAGCAACTGGCGGCGCCTGCCCGACGGGCTCGGCCGCGGACAGTTCTGCGCCGGCGACTCGCTCGGCCGCACCGACGCCTGCCAGGCGAGTGCCGCACACAACACACGCAACGTACACACACCACGCACCGCACACAACATACACACCGCACGCAACACGCGCCGTACACACTACACGCATCACACACAACACACACACACCGTACACAAGACACGCACCGCACGCGACACGCGCCGTACACACTACACGCACCGCACACAACACACGCACCGTACATCACACACCGTACACACGACACGCACCGCACGCGACACGCGCCGTACACACTACACGCACCACACATAACACAAGCACCGCACACAACACACGCACTGTACAACACGCAACGTACACACACCACGCACCGCACGCAACACACACCGTACACACAACACACGCACCATACACACAACATACGCACCGTACACTACACGCACAGTGCACACAACACGCACCGCACACAACACACGCACCGTACACACGACACGCACCGTACACTACACGCACAGTGCACGCACATGCGTAAGAGCACAGGGACACACAACCATACAATTGAGCCTTTAACTTTATCCATGCATCTGTTATTGAGTAAAAAAGCGATGGTATTTAAGCAATGTTCACAATGTAATTTGTTAGCAATGTCAATCAATGTATAGTAAAACAGATGGCGCTATTTTACATTAGGTTATATATAAATATTTTATTTTACATTATATCTTTTTACAGGGAGATTCTGGAGGCCCACTTCAAGCCATAACCGCACGAGATGGACATTACAGGATAGTGGGCGTAACTTCCTTCGGCCGCGGCTGTGGTTCTTCGACTCCGGGCGTTTACACCATGGTCTCTGCCTACCTAGACTGGATAGAGGACAATGTCTGGCCTAATGGAGTGTAATCCCAGAATTATTACAAAGTGAGCGAGCCTACTTGGGCACAAACCGTAGACACAAGTTACAACTCATTTACTAAAACCGGTATAAGGAGCAACTATCACAATTCAAGTTTAAATGCAATGTATTTACAGTTAGCTTTCCTTGGTTTAATAATACATAGCATAATAGTGTTGAAATGGTTAAAAGGCGATACAAACCTATGTAGTTAAGCTCTGGGTCGATCACACTTACTTCTACCTAATAATAGCAATGTTAAGCGCTGTTGTGTTATGGTTAGACGGGTATGGTAAGTCGTATATACGAGTTATTCCATCTCAGTCCTCAGGGTTTTAGCAACGCATTTGTGACTAACCTCAGATAAGTCTAAACCAGGGCCACGTCGACTCTTGGCGGCGCCTGTGTGCGAAATCTTTAGTGCTTCTTTTTGTTTTTCGAACTTATGTATGTCTATCACACGCCATACAGCTCAAACGGCTTAACGGATTTTAACATATGAGGTGCGTTAGATTCGTAGTGTTATAGTCTATAATATAACATCATATATATAAAGTGCCTGAAAACTGAAAATAAGAGGTTTTAAGCAGCCCGGTTTTATTTTATTTATATTTTTAAGATGATATTACAGTTTCAGTGCAGTTATCTAGGGTTTATTTCAGATGCCACTGAAAATAGCCACTTATCTTCTTACATATAATAAAAAAAAAGAAAAACAAAAAGTAGTATGTTATAATTACTTTAAAATCGCTTCTTATAGGTACCACTTCTGTCTACGATTTGTACCTAGGTTTTGGCAAGCACTCTGAACGAATTTATTACTCATGGTTGTAATTAGTTATAATTCATGTAAACATGGTTACATTTTACTGCTAAAGCAAACATATAACTTTCATATCTATAAATAGCTTAGACCATTGTATTCAAATAGATTCCTAAATTTTTCAAACAGATGAGGGAGAACTATAGATAGGAGTTTGAACTAACTTCGGTATGACATCGCACATTATATCAGAAAAGGCACAACGCCTTTCAATGCTTATTAGGTCTATAATATTATTAGGTTTTTACATATAATATGTCACAAAGTTAGAATTACAATGAAGGAATTGTAAATAGTGGTGAACGCTATAAAAGCTAATATGAATAATTTGAAGATTTATATGCATTTAAATCATTGTTATTGAACAAGTGCAATATTTTAAATAAAATAATACACCATGCATTACAAGAAAACTGTTTGTTTCTAGATCTATAAATATACTCTAGAATGTGACTATCGATTACGGCCAATTTCAATAACTTACTGTAATCCGTTACTGGAGATTGAAAGTATACCTGTCTTTGTTGCTTACAATGTAAAAGACAGTGACAGGTACTGTCAAATCTCCTCTCTCCTCTCTCTACTCTCTCAAGTTATTGAAACCGACCGTTAATTTAATGATGAAAGATGACATAGTTGCCTGATTTTAAACGCATCATTAATATGTACTCAATAATCATAACATTTCGTCTTGTATTTATACATTTAAGTTGAATTAGTGTATATATTGTGAAATAGAGCGATCCATCAATATCCGGCGCCGCTCTTGAATGTGCCATATAATAATGTATAATATTAAAAATATCTGCCTGCGATACTTATTAACGTTGACACGCGCTAGAGACAGATGCAAGCAGTGCGCATTTGTCGATTTCAAAAACAACGTGTTGTTAAGGATGTGCTATTTGAAAGTGCGGATAATTTAATCGTAACTTCACTTCAAAAAAGTTTGTTTTAGCAATATCGACCCTTAATTTTTTTTTGCTATCCCATCTAGTTTTGAAATGTCCATCCGTTCAATTGAAAATTATCCTTCATTCGACATTGATGTTGACGGTATCGTTAAAACTGCAGGGAACAACAAACTTTGTACTAAGAGGGATTAACGTGGCCATACGAAGATATTTTTCAACCTCGTCCAGTGAATATTGATGATATCTATTAGCTATGATACTAGCTGATCCCTGCAGTTTAACTCGCGTTAACAAAGTAAAAAGTCACACACATTGCTCACATAGAGAAAAAAAATGTTCCACTGTTCTGTGGTTCTGTCCTATTCCTTGTTATAATGCCTCACAGGCGGAGGTTTTTTGACATTACTATATCAATGGATTGTCAAATATATCATTTTTAATTGTATACACTTTATACTACCTTAAACTACTTTGAAAACAACAAAACATAAATGAATATTATTATAAATTATGACTATCGAGCAGAATTTCAGTCATAAACTAGTCATGCTCTCTATCACCTATGAGTTGAAATATATTTTTTCATAAATATTTTAGTTTTATTACAATTAAAGCTTTCTTCAAATAATGGGAGTTACTTCATTGGCAGATATGGTTGTGGAATGTAGTGGACGTATTATCTGAAATTGTACTACACACTTGTAAATGTGTTGTGTACTTTTGTATACACACAACACAGACAAATGTGTCCACACAAGCATAATTGCTTACATACATAGCTAATAGCTATTCATTTGTTCAATATGTTGGTCGTGTATGGGCATTGTAAGTGTAGTTCAAATGAAGAATGTAGTAGCCGGTGTACTGTCGATGGCATATTAATAAATAAATTCATAAATTCTTAAACAAATTCATAAATTAATTATGTGTAATAAGAAAGAACTGACTTAGCTGTTAATATAAGGATGTAAATAATACCAATGATACGTATAAAAAAAAAACAAGTGTATAATAATGATCTATTCTTTATTACTATTATTAGAATAAAACATATAGTCAAACATTATAGTTGCCGACACTGCTGACTGGACCCAGGATTATCGTTTGGGGCTTGACTAGCCAAAATTAGACACCCAAAGAATTCTATGCGCTTCGCACTTATATTATCGCGGAACGGATACATTATAATATCTATCGCGAGTACCCGTTACATATTATAATCTATGCGATTCTATTGCGAAGAAATTATGTCCTAATAAGTAGGATGATCTCTCACCTGTTTCGGCAATTTTGCCGCTCTTAGGTGACTTAAGATTAGATTTTGGGAGACTCGAGACTCTGGGCTCCTCTATTCCCCTGGATCCGCTAGTACTCAACATACAGCTAAGTATAACAAAAAATGTAGAGAAAGGTGTTGCCATTCTAAAATTATTATCTTATGAGTAGTTAAACAACAATAATAATAATTGTATCCATATTATAAAACAATTATATTGAAATTTGCTTACTGACATATGTTATTCTTTAAACTGCGGTAATATGCACACATACACAATTTAGTTTTTCAAGATTGTCGTATCATCTCAGTTTGAGTCGGTACTCTATTAGACGAATGGAGTACTGAGTCAAACCCTTACAATCCGAATATTTATCATAAGGAACATGTACGAATATCCATATCCATAAATATAAATATGATAAAAGATTCTTAAATTTATTGTTCTCTGATTATAAGATCTACTGGGATGCTGTCTGTCTATGTTTGTTCTTAGTATAATTTTTAATCAATATCAAAATTACCCATGTTGTTATACTCTTCGGACCATGCAGCAAACTGAGATCCATCTATTTCCGGCGCATGTCTGTTAGTGCTCAATAAAGCATGTCTTTGGCCACCAATGGGAGCACCACACTCGATACATTTCGACACTTCCATAGCCCCTCCACATTCTCCAATACAATAAAAGTGATAGTTAGGACACCTGAACCAGTGTCCAGCCTTTAACCCAATCGCCTTAATGATCAGATCACGTTCCTGTTTAGTCACTATTCCGGATACCTTTATTTCCTCTTGAAACATTTTCAAAGCAGTAATTCCCTTGTTTTCGTCATAGACCTCCCAGTGAGTTACTGCGGCTTTAGCTTTCTCAAAAGCTGTTTTTACTTGTGGCCGTGATAGCTTTAAACTTTTATATGCCGGATGACTCGACATTTTAGCTAGTTGAATTATAGAATTCATACGTTTTATTTCTTTTCCAATGTCCTGTTGCTGTTGTTGGCTTATTTTCTTGGTATTGTTGATGAGGGTTTCACAAATAAGGTTTACTTGGTGTATTACTTCATCTTTAAATTCATCTAATTTTGCATCCACATACAAGTTGTAAGTGTCAGAGAGCATCTCTAAAATGTTAAGGTATATAAATTGCATTTCCAATTGTAGGAGGGATACTTTCATTTTCATATTAATTTTCTTTAAGATGATAACAAAGGCAGTACACCACTTCTGAACAACCCAATTTTTATCTGTAAATAAAAAAGATAAATATGTATTTATATATCATGATTGATTTGAACTTTGGTGGGTAGCGGTCCTGGTGGTGGTTCTTTGCGGTTTGACTCCTATTTCTACTCATTAACAACAGTGTTAAGCACTGCTGTGTTCCGATTGGAACCCCGAAGTCAGTGCAAATAACCGAGTATTTGGGTATGATTCTTATCTTATATAGGGATTATTGTAGATGTCCATGGGTGTCGGTGGCCAGTTACCATCAGGTGGACTTCATATTTGTTTGTTACTTCATTATCATAAAAAAACATTTGAAATAAAATTAAACTGTGAAATAGAACAGATAAATTACCTGTATATATCTTTGGAGGATTGTTTACAATCAATTTTACTTTTGCTATTAGTTCAGCTTTCTTGGCTTTTATTTGCGTCTCAGTGCCATATACACGCTCCTTTATAGGATTGATTTCCTTCTTAAACATATCGTTGACGAAATCCTTGTATCGGTGCGTATTGATGATAGGTGCACGACAGTAAGGACACGTACGTATGCATACGGTATCTCTATCACCGAACATAAGATTATTCATATTTTCCAGTTCTAACACATGATTGCAATCTTCTAGTAGGACGAATCTGAAACGAAGGCATATGTTATTCAGGATAAAAAATCTTGAAAACTACGAGTATGTTGAGGCCTATGAATAAACACTAACAAGGACAATATGAGGCAGAATAGGTGAGTCACGCCTATTTCTGCTTATAATAGCAGCGTTAAGCACTTCTTTGTTCGGGTTCGTAGAGTGTAGTAAGGGGTAACGACGCATACGTGGCCAACCTTAAGTTGAATAATAACTGAAGTTAC
>DWPV01004395.1:0-13680 GCA_018251915.1 Urbanus proteus proteus
GGCGTAACATAGGCTACTTTAATTTTTGAAAAGTCCATTAGCGCGCGCTCCACGCGCATGCGCGCGCCGTCGCGGGAGGGCGGGATGAAATTTATGTTTAAATATGTATTCCTTTTTACTTTTTAAACGCGGGTGAAACCGCGGGGTTCATTATATATACGGTAGCCTTATTGCTAATTTTTTCGATAGACACATTTTTGCCATAATATCTCTATTCTCTAGACAGTCAGTAGTTTGCTATTCCGTAACAATCAGAGTTAGTGCCGATTGAACCGAATACAACGGAGTGCGCTGAACGACCTAAAGTAAACGAGCCTCAAAGATACTAACCATATAATCATTATAAAGTTGTATAATAATATGCAATGGAAAAATAAGCGGCGCCGGGCGTGGGCGAAGCGGGCGACCGCCCACGGCCTCGCGGTCCAGGGCGGGCTCTCACCCCGAAGGTTTACGTTGTTTTGTAGACGTCATCTGGTTGCGCATGGGCAAACGGCCTCGCAAAATGTATCTTGCCCACAAAATGGTATCGCGCTGCCATTGAATGGAAAAATCATAATAGCTAAATGATAACAATGAATAAAAGACACAAACTAGTCAGATTGTTTATTATGTCGAATATGGTTCAATACAATTCTGATTCGAGTGTTCACCCTACATTAAACTGAAAACATGCATACACCAACATTACTGTTACGCGTGAAATAGCACAATAATTATGTAAAACCTATGTCCCTTATAATTATCTGTTTTATTATAACATACAAAATATTAACAAAACTATAATTACTGTATTTATGGAGGCATGCAAACTGCAGAGGTAGATCGGTACAAATGCAATACTGTAAAGCTGGACCAGCGAGTAGGAACTGCTCACACATCAACAATGTTGCTACTTCTAAAAACGAAAAATAAATTAAAATAATAAAAAGTGACAAACGTCAAAAAGCAAATTATAATCACGCTATTTTTTTAGACTTTTTTTTTTAATCACACACAAATAATAACTCAAATTTAGCAGGCCAAATGCATTTAGCGCGTAAAAAACAATAAATATTAAAAAAGAAAAAAATTAAAAACAATTTATTATGGTATAACAAAAAACGTTAAAAGTAACAACCGAGCACACAGAGGTCGCCGCACGCGGGTGGTGTGATCGCACCTTTACAGTATCATGAACTTACAAGCGAGTATAGCTTATCATATCTTACAGAAATTATCCCGTACAGAAACCGTTATAGAGACGTTATGTTAAAACAGCGATACCTATTTACAATTTTAAGCTTCTTGCACAAAAATACGTAATCTTAATGCATACAATATTTTATGTCAAACACCGAAGTAAAATATAGACGCCCCTTTCGCCAATTTTACACACATTTATAAGCTATATAAGCTCAGATTGATACTAAATAAGATCTACTCGTGGCGCGCCGTATCAGACTTAGTAGTTAGTTGTGGCAGTAGACATATAATTTTTAACTTACAAAGTATTGGTCCTACTATCGTATCTATTGGCAGTATGGTTATCACAATTTGAATGGTGGTTTTTACAAAGAGCATCAAGTATTTGAAGCCCTAAATAAAAGCCACCAGTAAAAATTATAAGTACAGTAAAAAAAAATTAAAACTCGTTCGATAACTTGAGACCTGCGTGGAATATGTCACCTCACTATTATTCAAGTAATAAAAATAATATTTTAATTGTATTGTAATTCGTATAGTTATATTATATATCTGTATAATTATATAGGTAGTATAGAACCTTTTCAAGTCTATCAGAAACATCACAAATTAGTTATTTCACATTGTACAAACTTAGAAGTCATCATCACCCAGATCTCAAGTTCCCGCGCACGTTGTAACATCTATTAGTTCCGAACAGACGCCCCTTTCAATCGACATACGCTAGTTGGCGGCGAGGACGATCTACACATACAATATTTAAACATCAATACACGTAGTCAAGAAACTCGACACATGGGAAATTAATACTTTAAGACTTATTATGCAACAATTTAGAAGCGCTAATAGAATATTTTGTAACGAAATTTAGCTTACTACATGTAATGTAGACCGGGTTTAATGTTGGCAACATTTTATTATTAAAACAATATTTATATAATAAGAGCGTGATTTTAGGACAAAATAAAATAATATGTATTATGTCCAATAGAGAAAAGTCAGAAATGGTCCTAATGTACCAAAAAATACATTCGATTTTTGAAGTATTATTATCTTTGCATAGGTATCATTAGTTTTTTGTAGATCCTACTAGTACAATCTTTGTGTAGGTACATTTTTAGATACTTCTAGAGTGTTTTGTTTTAATCAGTTAAAAGACAACATGAAAATTAGTGTGAAGGTAAAGTTGTAAAAACTATGAATATAATAAATTGTATAATCACTAATAGAGGAGGACATTTTTATTGAGACACACAAGGTATTTAATAATATAATTGATAGGCTATTGCTGATAAGGTACAATTCAATAACAAATTTCAAATGGGTTTTTCTAAATCTTGAACTGAGACACCCTCTTTTTCACAAAACTGGGCAAACAAAGCAAGATTAGTTTTAGTTTTGTTGCCTACATAGTACCAACTTAATCCAAAAACCATAACTCTATAATTTGTAATTTAATTAGTTTTTTTTTAATTGACCTAAAGAACACAACAATGATACGGCAGATTAAATTTCTAGTTGTAGAGAATACAAGTTTTAAACTACGATTATAGACATATTTTAAATCATTTTATATACTTGACTTTGAGAAATTGAAGTTTTCAAGACTTTGCCAAAAAGGCGATGCTTTTTTCATACATGATATACAATAAGCAAAAAAAATGAAATAACTGTGAAATACCTTCTGTGTCTGTCTACATTCTAAAGGAGATATGTGCGCATAAAAAACCCGGTCCAACCTTATTATTATAAAGACAGATTTAGATGGAAACTAACTCGTACACATTTCGGGTATTGGGGTAGTATTGTTGACCCATCTGTTTCGGAGGCTTTTTCGCTTACTTTACGAGTTATCAAATAACACTTCCGTTAAAATAGAACCACAATACCCTGTGCTCATTTCTAACCTAAAAACCTAACAGCTAGGGACACTTAAGGTCGCAAAGGTCACAAGGACGAAATTTTTCAAAAATATATATAAAAATACAGCATATAAACCATCTTGTCCTTTGCCCATTTTGTCCGTACCTCCAATCAATCGACCGTAAAGCTAAGATGGTAAATATTATATGTAAAAATATCTTTATAAAATATTCAAATCGGGAGTCGAAATAAGAGAAGGGGCAGGACAATACGTGTACAAATATCAACAAAAGTATATATAAAAACAGAACAACTTTCTATAGCAATCTTACACGTTAGGTTCAGGTCGCACTGCGGTTTTTAGTGCGGTCAGTTTTAGCGAAACTGCAACAGTTATCGTTGGCTCTTTAATTAATATCAGAAGATAAGAAAACAAAAAACAATAGTTTAATAAATGTAAATTGTTGTCAACTTTGATATAATATAAGAACTAACAGAACATAAACCATTAATATATAAAAATTAATTAATTATAAAATGTCGTAAAAATAAAACCACAGTGCGAATGTCACAAAATAAAATAAATAAGTTTCAAAATTATTAAAACTAAATCAATTTAGAGAAATTTATTTTGAAATCGATGTAGCAATTTAAGAATAGAAGTCACGCGGTTTTAGGCAGTTTCCTAAACATTAAGGCCGCCTCAACCGCGCTTTAAATAAACGACACAAAATAATGACCAAAAAATCTCGTCATAATTGCCACCTTTGCAACGAAACGTACATCGAAATGGTACAATTTATTATGAATATAGAAGTTTTGAATAAGTACTATTTATATTGAACGATGAGGTATGTTATCCTATGTAAACGCCACCAAATATATACTATGTACTGCCGTATTGAAAGAAATCACACTGCGATACCGCGGTCGGCCGACACACCTAACTTCTCTCGAAGTTTTAATGCCAAATTATTCATATTTCACATCTTATACCATCGAATTGAATACTTTAGGTACCCAATTTTATTGACCCTAACCAATACCGTTCATATTTTGAACAACAACTATGTTGTCAATTTTGAATTCTCTTGTACCAACGATTACCTTCCCGACGGACCGCAGTGTGTTCTAGTGCAAAACTATTTCAGGCAGTGACTGCGCTGTAGGCCTCTTCCTACACACATCTGGTTTCTTTGATATATTATGCATTATAATAATTATTTGACACACCTAAATTCATAAACATACAATTCCAAACATCCGAAGCTATTCGAGCCGCGAGATCCTACAGCGCAGTTATATTTATATGGAACAATTAATAATACAATTTAAGCCGCGTGTCTTCCCTCGAACAGCGAGATCTCTTTGTACATTGCCATTTTATTTAGCCTGTTTGTCGGTCACGACTTAGCTCTCACAACCAAATCCGTTATCGGAAAATGCCATCATATGAATAAACTTATCTCGCTCACCATTTCCCGCTGTTCGAGTAGAGACCGCTATAATTTTGTAATTTAGAGCAGGGCGTCGTTGCCGACCCGTGCTGTCTTCCAATCTTCATTCGGACTTGAAATTTAAGCACAACTGCCTACGAATTCCTTCTGTTTTGTTGTTTTGAGGCGCGTTTCTCGACCACCGTCGAGGGCCATGTATCGATTGCTTTACCGTATCTATTTTGATTTTTTTACATCTGACTTTTTCCCCGTTTAATCCCCGACTTTACTCCAGTCGATTCAAGTTCATCGATCTTATAAATACGTTACAGTCTTTGGATACTTTTATCACTAAGACCCCCTTCGCCGCAAACTTGTAAATAGTTTCTCTCTCGAAAATATATTTCGGAGTTAATTTCTTACCAATTTTTATTTTTTTTCCATTTTTCATTAAATCTCTAATATTTTTCATTGTAACGCAGTGCAGCTACCTGCATTCGACACTGTATCCTGTTACATCACGTGTCCGACGACACGAATTTTCGTACGCATATGGACGTAGTCCTAATGGATATGGGATATATTTTACATTTTTTTTAAACACCAATTACTATAGCAACACCAGACGTACACATATAGTCTATATTACAAGGTGCCCCGCTAGAGGCGTGACGATAGCGAAGATGACGGGAGAATAACAACAATGTCCAATCCATATGCGTTGTGGGAGGTGCGAGCGCCCCGCCCCGCGCGGACGTCGGGACGCCTTCCTGATATTATTCCGGTACATGTATTCGATACAAACACATTGTATTTCACCATAAATAACGCTTTGTTTGTACTCGCTCGTTACGTTACACTCCCTATACTTAAAACTACTAAATATACATAAAAATATCACAGCACTATCGATTCACTTACACTAAAATCACGACGCTTGGCGTCGCGACTTTGAATAAAATAATAATAAAAAAGGAATCGAAATTGAAATGCATGAAACACCACCGCCGCCGAGTGCCTCACTAGCTCTGATAGACACGATATTCCAGATACCGTAACAAAACTTGTCCAAAAATAATCGATAAGTTCCCTCAATGGCGTATAAAATTATGATTCATAAATAATTCTTGTTTTATTTGACATACCGTTTTAACATAAATAAATTACATCATCAAAACTTAAATTCATTTGATTACGAAATGAAATAAATATATTCGAATCCAATCCTTGGAGCCTTTTAGAACTCTATTGTTCGACTAGAAATTAAATATTTAATTTATATATTTAAATTTTTATTTTTTTACGTCAGAAATAAAATACAATACCGGAAAAATGATCATAAGTCATTCGTGCCGAATTTCAGCAATAGTTTTGTTAAAACAAACATGAATACAATATATATTATAAATTCTCAAAGAAAACCCCCCACTCCATCGTCTAGCAAACGGCGGTGGTACAATAATCAAGCATAAACGAAACGCAATTAAAGTGCCGCAAAATGATACCAAATATTTACAAAAAGCTTTTGTTCACCAAACGCGTCTTACTTCTAATACCTTTGGAAATTATCGAAAACAATTTTATAACTGCTTCACCGGCTCAATGAGACGATAGACATTGCCAATTTGTATATGCGGGACTGTCTATAAATAGTATATTGAAAAACTCTGTCTACTAAATACTCGAATCTGTTTATAAAATGGCAGTAAGTGTTAAATATAATTAGAAAAATCTCTAAATATGTGTGTATATAATAAAAGTCAGACTTATGTGGTGTCAAATTGGCAACATCATCATTGTGAAAGCCCGAGGAGGCTGGATTGGATTGCAAGTACAATTCTGCGGCAAAAACCTCTGAAACCAGCTCCCAAACTAACAGCCTTGGTCTTTAACGAAAAGTATAATAAGACAAAGCGTTCACTCCCGACTTTCATGCAAGTAATTCATACACACAGACCACGTAGCGTGAATAGACTTCCAATCTCCCAAGAGCGGTGAGAAAATTTACATCAGTCATATAGAGCATAATGATAACCCGTAGAAAATAGCCCAATGAATGGATTGGCATATTTTACGGGAATCTTCTAGTTAAATGAATTCAATGTCCTAGAAATTCTGTTTTTAATTGAATATTATATGTCACAGGAATCGAGGAATCAAAATGATATAGTGCAGATAAATGATTAATATCTAGCACTGACTTAGCTCACTGGATCAAATGACTGCAATATTAAATTATTATAAAACATTGTCGTAGCAACAAGCATGTAATCCATAAGGGTAAGTAGTCACTACTATATGGACATCTGTAATCAACGGCATATAGAACATAAGTTCTATCAAAACTGTTGTCAAATGTGTTGCCACCTCTGAGGATTAAGAAGTTTGTCTTATATGTAAATGGCCTGTAGTTAAGCAACTAATTTTATAATACATCTGTAAAATATGTCAGTGAAGATATAAGTCTGTATATTATTTGAGGTAGAAAGTAGTTCGCATGAAGTCTATTAGGCTGGGTGGTCTGCGTTCATACACATATTATACATAACTATTTTATGAGACGACACGCAACACGTACCGTATATTACATTAAGTGTAAGCAAATATAAACCTTAACTAAATGAGGTAGTATTATTATGAAATATATGATTATAACATTATTTGTCTAATGTTTGGTGGGATATATGTTATAAATGTATATTATATCAACATTAAAATAGACCCTATGGATAAATTGAGGTACATAATCGTTTCTGCTTGAGGTAGCTGTGCGGATCGGCCGAACGACCTCGGCGCCATCTGCCGACATCGGCCGACGGGCGACCGAGACCGTTCGGGCCATAACAATATGTAGATACAAAATATGACTATTAACTATGTAAAAATCTTCAAAATATATCAGTGTTCATTATGGACAGCCTGTTGGCGTCGGAGTCGCCGTAGCTGAAGGCGTATTCGTCGTAGAGCTTAGTGATGATCGGCGGTTCCCATTTCGGGACGTTATCGTATTCGGTCGATTCGACGGTGACGTTGTAGTCGTTTGTCTGGTTGTTTTGCATCTGTACGTACATTTTGTTGCAGGTTTCGTCCTTGATGGTGAGGAGGGGGTCGATGTGCGGCAGCATGTGGTCGTCCAGGTCGAGGAAGCCGGGGGCGCACGCGTCGAAGCCGGAATCGAACTCGGGACCGTACTCGCAGGGGTACGTCGCTGCGGCTGCCGGGGTCTCCGCTGTTGCCGGCGCTAACGGTTCTTGAGGCATAACTGTAATGTAGAAGAGCATCTTAATTGCATGTACTTATGTAATTGTGATAGAAATATAGTTCGAAATTGAAGAGATGACCACCACATTTATATTTTATAACAATAGCATTAAGCACTGCTGTGATCTCTATTAAATTGTGTTTTAAGAGATAGGCAACTTAACAAAGGACTGTGGTATACCAGGGTCTATGCTATCTGGGTTTGATTACAGATGCCCATGATTTAGTGAGGCTGATGGGGCTACGTCTAGTGTCTAGGTCTACGTCCAGCAAATATCCAGCAATGGAAAAGGCTGGTTGGATGAATTTTATAAAAGATATAAATTACTTACCAGGAACGAACAGTGAATTATTCTCCGGTAGTTCGGCAATGTACTCAAGTATATCAACAGGATTAACAGCTTCCTCGCCGTTTGCATGATACAAGCCTTTTGCGACATTTTCCTGGCCATTCCCATTGAACAAATTTGTACCAATTGCAGCGTTCCCCCCATTGTTTACAGTAAACAAATCTCCATTAATTGGAGTACTTTCGGCGTTGTTCCCATTACACATGTCACCACAAATCGGAGTGTTTTCCCCATTATTTCCATTGAACAAATGGCTTGCAATCGAATTATTTTCTCCATTATTTCCATTAAACAAGTGACTTTCGATCGGATTATTTTCCGCGCTATTTCCATTGAATAAATTTCCCATCGGGGCGTTTCCTGCATTGTTCGCATTAAACAAATCTTTTCCAACCGGAATCGATAGAATGTTATCAACTCCGATATTACCATCGTTTGCTTCATTGAATATGTAAGTTTCCAACTTGACGTTCGCGAAATCTATGCTAGCATTAGCATGATCGATGTCAACCAGACAATCTGCGGTTTCTGAATGATTCACAATGTTCGCAACTGCGTCAGTGTTGCAATTTTGACCGTCTGTTGATATTTGTTCATCTGTGTTCAAAAGAGTATCATCTGTTATATCTGTAGATATTTCGTCTTCTTCGTCCATACCTGTTTCCATAGCTGAGCCGTCTTCGTCGAGGCTCTCTGTGCGATCAGATAAAGGATTTTTGAGGTTCACATTCTCATCTGTATGCATCCTACGGACATGTTTCCGCCAATTGGGGTAGCTTGCGAATGTCTTCACACAAACGGGACATTTGTAGGGCTTGGAACCGGTGTGCGTGTTTAAATGCTCTTCCAGCATCTGAGGTTTGGAGAACGTCTTGCTGCAGTACTTGCAAGAGTAATTTTTCGTGTTCGAATGAGACTTCATGTGCTCGGCGAGACGTCGCTTGGCAGTGTAGAGTTTCCCGCACACCTTGCAGAGGTGCAGAACAGTTTCGAAGTGTTGCGACACGTGTTTCATAATGAGGTACTTGTCCCTGTAGTTTCGTTTGCAGACGGGACAGTAGAAGATCTTCTTCCTGTGCAACTCCATGTGGTGCTCGCAGGCGGCCAGCGTCGTGAAGACGAGCTTGCACTGGTTGCAGTAGTGCCGGATGGTAACGTCGTGCGACTGCTGGTGGAGGATGAGTTCCTTTGGAGTGTTAAAACTGGAAAAGAAATGTATTTGATTATGGTAGAGATATTAAACAATGATAGAGATGCGTAAGTTGTTTATCTTCTGAAGCATTGGCATAATTTCCGCGATGATTATATTGGACCAGAATGCAGATGGGTCATCTGGGAGACAAATAACCTGAGGTTACAGCAGCTATACGTCAGAAGTGACATGCAGACAAATTCATTGGGGCACAAAGTATGGACACCATGAGGTGAAAGTCTCCTAGGGGTTGATGTCGTCTCCGCATCTATGTGCTGACACCTAAGGGAATACTGGCAGCACCTCAGCCTCTGGGGGACTACTCACCTGAGATACTCTTGACGCGGATAGAGGCAGACATGGGGTCACCTAGGAGGCTGGTTAACCCAATGTCATTAAAGGGAACTTAGGGGCTAATCACGTGACAATGCAGTCTCGGTAAAGACGGTGGGGTTGCTAGTAACACGTCAGTCCTTAGGGAGCTACTCACGCGAGACACTCTTAACGCGAGTAGGGGTACACATGGGGACACCTGGGGAGCTACTCACGCGAGATCACAGCCGCGGTGTGGACACGGCAGCTTGGTAAAGCCGTGCACGTCCCGCAGGTGTTCCCGCCAGCGGCCCGCACACCCGAAGCGGTGGTCGCACACGGTGCACGCGAACGGCTTGCCGTTGGTCACCCCTGCCTGCTGGCACGCCACCATGTGCGTCGCCAGCAGGGACGCACGCGTGAACGACTTCTGGCATTTGTTGCACCTGGAAACATTACAAACAGAAATTATGAATAGGTAAACAGCCTACAGTTATAAACCTCCACGACCCCCACCTTACGATCTGTGATTGTGATCATTTGTGATTAATATTAATGTATCTGTTGTAACCTTTAATAGCTTCTACACACCATACAGGCAGTATCTCTGGCAGAATCTTATTCCGACGGATTTGTCGCCCAAAAATTGCACCAGCGTTGCCGGCAGGTTCACGCGGGATACAGTCAGTTCCAACATTTACAAAAAACTTACAAAAATTACAATGATACTACGCGACTTTGTGCGACAAGTGCCGCCGGCCGTGTAAACGGGTACCTACAAAAATTAGCGAGCTATGCCAATATTTTCATTCATTCATTCCCATAAAAACACATTTGTCACTTACATGAGAACAAAAATACAATACAAATCTAAATTTAAATTACATTTTAAAGATAACTGCATTTATACATGCCAAGTGTTTTGTTCAATTAGCAATAAGGTATTGGAAGAGTTTTTGCTTAAATTCATTGATTGTCATAACAATTTTTATACATGTGGGTAATTTGTTATATATTTGTGCTCCTTCAAAAGTAATTATTGTTTTACCGTAATTTGTTCGGGATTTAGGTAGGACAATGAAGCTACGTTCATATCAACATTATCACATAATGATACATTAATTAAATACAAATATACTCACTCGTATCTATTCCTCACAGAGTGATTGTAGCAGTGGTTGTAGAATACTGAATACTTTTCAAACGTCTTCCCGCAAACGACGCACATGTACACAATGTCCTCGTCGCCGTGTTCGCACGAGAAGTGCGCGTCGAACTCCACTCTATTCTTCAGCACCGTGGAGCACAGCTCGCAGAATATCCCACCGAGATGTTCGATGAAGGTCTCCTCTGATGTCTTCGTGATCGCCTTCTCGATGACCTCATCATCAGTGAGTACGTCGCCGAAGTGCTGCTTCATGTGGTCGACGGCGTTGGCCTTATCAGTTATGCTTTCGTTGCAGATGGGGCAGGCGTACAGGAATTGCAAGTGCAGCTCGACGTGTTCCTTGCACTCGTCCACTGTGTCTATGTCAATTTTGCAAGTCTTACATTTGTATGGGGGCTTGTCCGAATCGTTGTGGATTATTTGATGCAACTGCATTTCTTTTCTATTGGCAAATCTACAAGGAGTTATAAGAAAACTGGTTAAACACGGAAGTATGAGATGTCCATTTTAATAAATTTGTCCAGTGAAAAAAATCCTTTTTTCATCTTACAACATCCTTCATTTTTCTGATTCGTTTTCTAGATGTTTCTAGGTGTTCAAATTTGAATGACATAATATAGTTATTTACATAAAGCATTTCACCTTTGGACAACGTCAAAAGACTAAAGAGCAGCAATGCATTTGCAACTAACCTCAGAAAGACTGCAATCGTATTTGGGACCACTGGTGTTTTAAAACCACAGGGATTACTTCTCAAGTGGTAATTTAATTTTTTATTTAACTTCACAAATAAATTCTAAGCTTTTGTTTACATCTTATATCTGGTAAGGCTAAATAGATGAAGTATCGTCAAAAATTACGACACGCCATCGTGTTCTGACATGACACCCAATAACTACTTCCATCATTAATGCTAGGACTTTATCATAATAAAATAATAATAATAAGTAATACATACTCTTTGCTGCACGAAGGGCATTTAAATTTATGCACAATGTTAATATGCTCGTTGAGAACGGCAAGTTTTGAAAATTGTTTCGAGCAATGTTCACATCTGAAAACAATGATAGCAATGTACACATGATCTTAGGAAATATGTTGACTCAGCTGGGTAATGATGAATCATACAACTAATTACTTTTTACATTACTTTAAGATAAGTATGGTAATTACGTAGAGGAAAGCAATACAGAGTCAGTAGGTACTCTACCCACCCAACCCAGTTCCTCGCGCTCATTACTTGAAATATTTTGTTTGGGCGACAAATTTCTGAGACTATTGATATTTATTCTTGACTACCTTATCTTACGCAGACTAAATTTCAATATCATTCCGAATGTGGCCCGTCGTTACTTCATGTAGGGCTCATGTGGCCAGTTTTGTCAGAAAGGTTGCTGACAAATGTTGAGATAAGCATTGCAACTGATCTGTATGTACATTATCTTTACATACTTAAACATTAATTTGTAAGTTAATGATTGTGTAACTTCATAATAAACTCCGTCAAATGGAATTATAATCATACCATGACCTTTATACAAACAAATATTTATGTTATATTTACCCAAAATCTTTTTAAAACACTTAAGAACAATTATATTGTAATACTACAACTGTAAACTGACAAGAAATAGAACAATATTTGCTTTAAATTATCAAAATAAAATGTTTACTCACTTGAATCTGTCTTTAATCACATGATTAGTGTAACAATGGCCACGGAAGCTCGGATAGCCAGCTATCTCCTTGTAACATATGTTGCATGTGTATATGATCTCCTTCACGTTGGGGTGGCTAGTGTAGTGACTGTCATAATCTTTCTTCGTTGCAAACGTCAACAGGCAGATGTTGCAACGTATGCCACCCACGAGGTCAATCGTTGTCTGTTTCGGGATATATATCAACATGGACTCCTTCGAGCTCTGCATATTATTGGGGGGTAAACTGATGAGTGAAGCCATCGCTGCCTGTGTCTATGTGCAGTCCATTTATTTCATATTCGTGTCAGTGTGTCAAATGGACCCCCAGGCCGCGGCTATTGCAAACATCTTCGTATTCCTGCTACTACATGTTTTGGGTGGTGTTTCGGGCCTAAAAGGGAAATTTTAACATTTTTTACAAAAAGAAGAAGTCGCTTTCTACACTCATAGCCCCCTAGTAGGATTTTCTCCTGTGTCGTTGCTGCTATGCACACACAAAGACAAATACTCAAACACCCAGACCCAGAACAGAAATCTAAATTCATAATTCAGATATCTGTCTGGCCGGGAATTGAACCTGGGACCCACTGCGCCGCAGACTGGTATGGTGACCGCTCCACCACAGGAGTTTTCAAATTTTTATGCAATTATATTTGAAGTCACAAGGACATATAAAAAATGTTGCATAACAGTCTTATAACATTCTATTATTCATTATGTCATTTACATACATATTTGCCCCTAGAATACCTCCTTTTAAAAATAGGACCCAAATTACACTACCAAAAAATTATTAGATCTGATGTAGAAGCCAAGATTACACCTAAGTCTACAAGCACTAACTTCATGAATTCGACACCTTAGTTATAATATATGGCTTGGCTATTTCCTTACTACAAGAATTACAACTTACACCCATGCAACACAACAACAACACAACAATGGGACAAAATTTTTGAAGTCCCAAAAAGATGTCAGTACTTCTTGAGTTATGCAATGTCAGAACTGAACCAACAATATGTTATATATTTAATTTAAATATTTTTATATTCTACAGTCTACACTATATAAGGTAAAAAAAATTACTCATTAAAACAATTGTGATGATAAAAGAGAACAGTATATTATTTATTTTAATATATTGCAGTTCATTTAACAGTAAAAACCTTAAATAATAACACCTGAACGACATGGGTCAACATAGAGGAAGTCT
>DWPV01004396.1:0-13679 GCA_018251915.1 Urbanus proteus proteus
TAACATTTTATATATAAAATAAAAGCAAAAATAAATTGAATATACACATTTTTTAAAAAGCTACAATAAAAGCTCGCTATTTGTATTATAAGTTGAAACAAACGTTAAACATTGAGAATGTTAATTAAAATGTTTTGTGTTCCCACGAGAAAGGGTCGGAAGGTAACGGTAAAGGTAAAAATAGGTAATTAGTACGCGGAAGAAATGTAGAAATATTAAATTTTAGTAGAAGGTAAGAAATTTTAGCGAAGTTCAACTTGAAATATCGTATCTACACAAGTAAATTTAATTGAAGTGTCTGTTTGTTATTTTGAAATAATACTTTTTTACTTAATGCATGTGAAAGTACTTATACACGATATCTATAACGAAAATGCTATTAAAAATGTTGTCTGTCTGTCTGTTTGGCTGAGGTAATCTTTTAAATGGCTGGACCGATTTTAACGGAACTTTCATTGAAAGATAGCTGAAGGTCTAAGGCGTAACATACGCTACTTTAATTTTCGAAAAAATGTAATAGCGCGCGCTCCACACGCTCGGGGGCGCTGTTGTAGGTGCGCTAGATATCACTTATGTTTAAATTTATATGCCTTTTTATTTCTTTAACGCGGGTGAAACCGCGGGGATCGGCTAATTCGTAATTAGACTAAAGGGTAATATTTAAACTACAAACGTAATAGAAGGTAGTTACTTTTAAAGTTCCTAGTTCTTTTACTTACTTTACTTAGGTACTTTTAGAGTACCTACCTTCTATTAGTGTTTAATACTAGGTTTTTAAAATTGAAGCTAATCTGGTCGTCTTTTAAGCTAATATGTAACATACGTGCATTTATAATCTAAAAAAGAATCTATACTTAAATCTACCCACTTCACGTTTATAGGTACTCCAGCGTCATAAAAAACAAAGTTATTACAATGTACCTGCTTCCGTGAGGTCACGACTGTCGTGCGTACCAGCTATTATGTGTACATTAGTACCTAACCTTAGACTAAGTAAAAAATTGACTTAACGCAGAAATGTAAGCATAGTAATAAAAACTGCAGGGTACTTTTATTGTGTTAGCAGTTGAATCGTATAAATGCAATTTAAAACTTAAAATGACGAATCCAAAAAAGTTTCTTTTATAGAAACCTCATTTACTCCTTACTAGCTAATCCCTACAGTTTCACCTGCGCGTACATAATAAAACATAAGTGATACCAGGTACTCCCGCGAAAACGCACGCATGCGCGTGGAGCGCACCCTAATGCTTTCTTTCAAAAATTAAGGTAGCTTATGTTACGCCGTAGACAGTCAGCTACTTTCCAGTGAAAGTTGCCACAAAATCCGGTCCAGCCGTTTAGAAGATTACTCAGCCAAAGAAACAGACAGACAGACATTTTAAATGCATTTTTGCTGTAGGTATTGTATATACTTCCATATGCATTGAGTTAAAAATATTTTGACATGACAAATAGACACTTCAATTTTATTTATTGCTATAGATTTTTTTGTTATGCCAGTTATTTTTAGACCTATGACAGACGGACGGATATATTCCATCATTATCCTTTCTGTACGGAACCCTAAAAATATACGATTGCTTTATTCCATAGATCTTAAGACGGCTATGAGGTTACGTTGCTACGAGATGCGAGTTCCTACGAGCTTTCTACGGTTTCGGCTTTATGCACCCACGCGCGATATTTCAAATTTTATGTAGTTTATGTAGAACATTTATGAATAAAATTGGAGAAAGTATTACTCGCTGAAAATTTATCTTTTTTCTAATGAAGGTCCCGTCTAAATCGGTTAAGTAAATTTCTAGATAAGACACGAAATACCAATAAAACATTGGTAGGTACCGTGCATAGGGAAATATAAATAAGAATTATTGAATTAAATAAAAATTATACTTATTATAATATCGAATAGCTTTATCATTCAAAAATACTTAAAATAGTTATATTTAAGATACATATACATAAAAAATAATTAAATTTATTTATTCGTATAGATCAATTTATTCCAGATGTTGTCCAGTCATAGTTTATTTTTTTCTTTCCACAAAGTTATGGTAAGTATAAAATTATTTTCAGTTACTTATGAGATTTTGAAATAACTTTTTGTTTTATGTCCTTGTTAGCTAATTTGTCGTGCGGTAATGTTAGGTATTAAAAGTTCTTACAAAAGATGTTATTTTTAACATCCCTTATATTACTTTGTGATTTATACTACTTTTAAAAATATTTTTCAACTCAACGGGCTGTTAAATTAGTAATCAAACACGCGAACTTAACATACATATTTATTGTATACGAATTTTTTTAAAGTTTAAAATGTAAAGTCGGTAAAACCTGGTGGAGCATTTTTTGTATCGATTTTGGCTTATAACAGCAGTGTTAAGTGCTGTTGAGTTCTGGTTTGAAGGGTGGAGTAATGGTGACATACTTATCAGAGGTGTTCTAGTAATCGTCAGGAGTGGCAACAAATATTTGGTCGAACACAGGTAGGATTCTTATCTGAGTCCATGGCTGATGGTCCCCTACCATCAGATGGACTGCATGTTCGTTTGCTACTTCTATACCTTGATCACCTGATGTTATTGATCATGGCTGTCACTAGAAATCCACCAACGAAACATTGCTAATTTGATATTCGCTATGCTAAGATTTTGTATAAAATTTTCTAACTATATATTTTTTTAATAATAGATCGTCAATGATATACCTACCTATATCTGATAAATTAACTTTACAACCTTTAAATTAACTTTACTATATAGTAAAACAAAGTCGCTTTCAGCTGTCTGTCCCTACATATGCTTACACCTTTAAAACTACGCAACGGATTTTGATGCGCTTTTTTTAATAGACATAGTGATTCAAGAGGAAGGTTTTTATGTAAATTACGCGTGCGAAGCAAAAGCTAAAAAAAAAAATTCAAGGTGTGAAAATTTTGTAACAAAATGAAATTTTTCTAGTAAAAATATGACCTGCCTCGGCTTGATTTAACTCGTAAAAGTGGAAGTGCTTTCCTTTGTAATCTACATTAAACCGCGCGCAAAAAATAGTTTTCCGCACCTACTTAGTTAATTTAGAACCCTAAATTATAATATCAGATTTAAAATATTTTAGAGCAAAAATCTTTTTTTAAGATTACAGTCCTACCTGAGGTCGGCCACAGATGTGTTGCTACCCTTAAGGACTAAGTGGTAGCGCCTCGGATAATTAGCTATATCTTCCTCACCACATCCTTTAAATCAGAACACACCGAAGCTGAGCACTGCTGTTGTAAGGCAGAACTAGGTGTAGCGGTGGTGCCGCCAGAGTCTAACCACAAAGGGCTCTACCACCTCTAAAACCCTCCGTTTTAGTACCCTGAGTTTAAAATAACTTTATTATTATTTAAATTTCATTTTCGTAAATTTTGTTTTTCTGTAAGGTTAAATATTTTTCACCAAAATCTCCATGCTCAAATTTATAAAAATACACGGATTTTCAAAAGTAAAAAAACACTTTAAATTTAAATATGTGTGTTTTTTATACACATTTGCTACCTTACAAATAGGGCATACATTATAAAAGAAAATGTCATTTCAATTTAATTAAATAGATTGTGTTACCAATATATTTTTATCTGCTCAATCATCCCTGAATTTGCATGCTAGACTAGTTTCAATATAAACTTATCTAGCTAGAAACTAGAATCCGTGTCATGAAATAAAATGAATACTTGTCATGAAATGAATTTTATTCAAAAGGATAATAATAACGGCAAAAGATGAATAAACTTAACGTAGCGTGAATATTCTTTTGTGAATCTTCTTAGGAATTATTTTCTTACGTACTAAATAGGTATTATAAATAAAATTGAAGTGTCTGTTTGTAATTTCAAAATATTTTTTTTTGCTTAATGCATATGCGATTAGAAAAAAAATGTCTGTCTGTTTGTCTGTCTATCTGTTTGGCTGAGGTAATCTTCTAAATGGCTGGACCGATTTTGATAGAACTTTCACTGGAAGAGAGCTGAAGGTCTAAGACGTAACAAAGGCTACTTTTATTTTTGAAAAAATATTAGTGCGCGCGCCACGCGCATACGGGGCCTCTCGCGGAAGAGCGGGGTGTTACCTATTTTTAGATATGTATTTCTTTTTGCTTTTTTAACGCGGGTGAAACCGCGGGGACCAGCTAGTATAAAAATAAGAAAAAATATATGATAACAAAATAAAGTTAAGTGGACACTTGATAATTTCAGGAGAATAATTATGTATGCGGTACATAGGGTTATGATAAAATATTTTAAAATTTAAAAGTTTTGCATTTAAGTCATTATTTTAGGACAAGGTTTCATTCTCAACTTAGGAAATGATTCTTAATGATAAATAACTTAAATTTATTTACATGCTAACAAACGCCTTCAAAAATTTCATATATCTATTTTCTAGACCTAAGTTTAATATGTGAGTTATCTCAGTATTAAAGTTTATTAAGTAAAAATATACGATGTTAAGTATAAATAATAGACCTTCAAAAAGTGAACAATATGAATCAACTGTGAATAACAATATTTGAATTTTATACCGAATCATATACTTTAATTCAACGTATACCCATATCACCTAAATGTAGGTTACATTAAGATATAGGTATTTTATGCTGAGCCCGTTCGTAATATATTGTCCTACAGAAAGCCCATATAACGTCCGCGGGTCGAAAGCGGTGCAGCTTTCTGAATAAAACATAAGACCCACAGCATTGCCAGGTGTATGAATATTGTTCGTCAGAAAGTACAATTGATATTTTTAGGGTTTCGTAACCTAAAAATAAAAGCGGAACCCAATTTCTAAGCCTCTGCTGTACCTATACTGTTATGGCCGTTATAAGAATTTTAAGACCACCTTCTATTTTTTACAAGACATACGAAAAATCGGTAAACATTTGAAAATTTACAACCTATGTACGTACTAATAAATAATTAATATAAGTTTATTTTTAGGATCTTAGCTTATATTTATTGAATAAAAAAAATTATGTAGGAGAAAAAAAATGTACCTACTAAAAACATAAACATTTTGTGGTACGGAAATCTCAGTGTCTGAATTCGACTCGGAGTTGGCAAATTATCTAACAATTGTATATTATACAGACCTTTTTGTAAGTCGAAAAAGCTTGTGTTTTAGACCGAAGCATGTAGAAGGTCGACCTTTGTATCGTAATACCTATTTTAAATTAAACTCGTGAAATTCCCACTGGCAGAGTATGGATTTTCCATACTCTGCCAGTTTTCAGTTTACACGGGAATTTTGAAAATATTTGGAATGAACTTTTTAAGTACATGTCAAGCACGTTAATATCAGCTGTATAATTTTCTTCTTTTATATGGTCGAAGTAGCAAACGAGCATGCAGTCCACCTCATGGTAAGTGGCCACTGCCGCCCATGGACATCTGTAATCAACTCCAGATAAGATCAAGGACCTACCTGAGGTTGACCACAGATGCTGCTACCCCTGATGATTGAGCTAGAAAGCGTCGGATAAAACTCCCTTACCACAATCTTCAGACCTAAACACAGCAGCGCTTAACACTGCTGTTATAAAGTAGATATAGGATTTTTCCTTACCTACACTTTTATCAGGTGGACGGAAGGCTTGCTTGTTACGTCCATATTATAAAATTGTCTGCAACTAGACACCGTAATGTTATAATCTAATATTAGAATTTCACTTTAGTATATCTTTAGTAACGAGAAACTCGTTAGATATTCACTTTAGAAATAGAAGTAGTTACTAAATCTAAGTATATTTACTGCGATCACAAATAAATAGGCATGAGTAACAAAATCACCTTTTATCCTAGGAGATATTATGTCCTATAGAAAGTACAGTTATAAAGTCTGAGGCTCGACAAAGGTAGAGCCCTTTTAATAAAACATGAACGTAACCATGGTATTGCCAATAATAGAATATCGTTGGTTAATGTAGTTGATATTTTCGTAATGTTTTTATTGTTCTAACAATTTCTGGTTTTATGTGACTTATTACAGAACATTTTATGTTAGACATGAATTGTCACATGCTTTAACGGCGATGAGAAACGTGAGGAAATATACATAATAATAATATTTGACTAGCTGATCCCCGTAGTTTGACCCGCGTTAAAAAGTTAAAAGAAATACATATTTAAACTAACTGAAAACCCGCTCTCCCGTGAGGGGGTCCGCATGCGAGTGGAGCGCGCGCTAATGTTTTTTTTTAATGTTAAGTAGCCTAAGTTACGCTTTACACTTTCAGCTATCTTCCAGTGAAAGTCTTGTCAAAATCGATCCAGTCGTTAAGAAGATTACCTCCGTCAAACAGATAGACTTGTAAGTAAGTGAGTAAATGTAATGTAAGTGATAAATAATACCTTATATTTCAAAAAAACGGTTCAAGCTCAGCAAGAAACCAGTATTTTTCCCTCATAGATCCTCCTACAATATTTTTCTGTCAGTGCTCAACACAGGTGCCCAACTTTTCAAAAGAAAGCTCAAAACATTAAAAGAAGCCGTAATTTTACTCAAAAACTCATTTTGTTTTCGTAAAAGCCATAACAAACGTAAAGTAGGTTAAACATTATTTGTGTGACCTTTAAATCTCAATCCAACTTTTCCGACATAAAACATTTTATATACCTATCAATGTTTTTAATTTTATCCGCCAAAGGATGAAACGAAAATTGATGATCGTTGGGGCTTTTAATAAATGAAATTCCATTCGCTTATGACACATTTTGCCGATAAAAGAATTATCTGCGCTGTACACGATTACTATCGCTGTGTTTTTAAATAAAACGCTTTTTTACATTGGTAATTAATATATAACTTGTTTTTATAGGATAGTAGAAGCTGCGGAGCATGCAGTTTGCCACATGGTAAGTGGCTACTGCCATTGTCCTTTTGTAATTACCCCAGAGAAGCTTAGAGATTTATTTGAGGCTACATTGCGTGGCTACCCCTGACGACTAAGTTAGAACGTCTTAGATAAATACGACTCACACACCACCAATACTACCATATCCTTCAAACTAGAACGTAGCAGACCTTAAAACTGCTGTTATTAATCAGAAACAGATGTAGCGGTGGTATCCTAGGAGTCAAACTACAAAGTTCTTCTACCTTTAAATTCAATTGAGGGTATTTACGAAGAACACTTACAAACTCGGTGCTGTCTAAAGTAATTAAGGTTTAATGTGTCAAAGGTTACCAGACAGACACCTGCTGTGTTACAATAGTTTCAGTTAGGCCCAATTGAAGCGATCAGCTGTGACGTAACCTGATGACGTCACACTAAACGGTATCCTATTGTAGTATGACTTGTGAAACGTTAACGCTATACCCATTTCCACTTTAAAATGCAGCGTCAAGTTCCTCTTTTCTCGTTTAAGTGAGGTGATAGAGCAGAGATACTTGGTTAGTCCAGGCGATCCTCAAGCATAGCAACGTCCCTAGCAAATTCTTTGGAGTTGATAACAAAAATCAATCGGTGGAAATAATCACTTACAATCAGGTGTATGCTCACTCATTTATTTTAATTATTATGTATTAGTAAGTGATCATGCATGATGCATGCATGCATCCTGTTGGTGAGTGGCCACTGTTTACTATGGATATACGTATGCAACAGATAAGATCAAGATAAGCTATGTGATCGGCCCAAGATAGATACATGTGTGGCAGTAGAGCCGGAGTCGAACCACAAAAGGCTCCAGCTTAGCGCACATCGTTATATTCATTTCATAAGTAAAACACAGGTCTGTCAAATCTGAACTCATTTAGAAAATTACGCCATATAAAGTACATAAGTTCTGTTCACGGCACAGAAGTACTATATAAAGTACACAAGTTTTGTTTAAAGTACAGATTAAGTTAATAAATAAGTAGAATCCCTCAGCAAAACAAATATAGAACACGGGAAGCCTTCTAGGCGGACGATTAAACTCCAAGTTTTAAGTGGAACGCGACAGGAATTGTTACTTAACTTTACGATGGAAGAAGTTAAAAATAAACTAAGGAAACCTAGCTGCAGTTACCTGGTTTCCTAAAGGCTATGTTCACTGGTAGATTTCTCTTGAGAACTTTAAGAATTTTCTTTATATTTTTGTTATCTTTTCATGCTAGTGATAAATACGGGTAGTATCAAATAACTGTGAATGATATGTAGCCTATTAATAGTCTTGGCAATTTTGTCCTTTAGGAAGGCAAGTCATAGGTAGGTAATAAATATCTAAAATTAAAATACTTTGAAAATCTTGCGACAGTGCTTTACCCTGTAATTAGTACCGCAGGTAATTCTAACTAATAAAATTAAAAAAATTAAAAAAAAACATTCTGTGCTTTTAAAATATCGTATGCTAACCGTTGCTCGCGAAAAATTTTACTATTTAATCCCTAAGGTTGAAAACCTATTGTAAAAAAAAATAGTAAGATGTTTTGGCATTAATAGTAGTTGCTCCGTAATGATAGTTTATAAAATGTAGATATAGGTATATTTTTCATAGCTCTATTTACTATTCGCTTCATCATGTCCTTTATCAAGGTCCCAGTATCAGAGAAAGTCAACCCTAGACTACTCCATATGTACAAGTTTGATAGCGTACCTCCTTCAAATTTATTACCTATTAGGCCTTGGCGTACGCTAATTAGCCGTTATCGCTGACGGGTTAACACAAGCGTGAATAGAGTAGTACTTAACTTACGTGGGTTTTAGGTGGGATTTTTGTAAATATATGCTTCAATAATTATATTATTAATGTCATTTGATTTCATGGTGATGCAAAAAAAAACGTTCCAGATACTTTTCAACACTCATAGCCCTATACAAGGATTATCTCCTCTGTCGCGGGTGCCACAGACACACAAAAACAAATATACAAACGTACAGACCCAGAAATTCATTCAGATAATTGTCTGGCCGGTGATCGAACCCGGAACCCAACAGCGCGAAAACCACTAGAGATTCGCCTAGGTTCGCTTTAAAGGTTTCTATTCGCCTAATAGATGTTTTTTTTTCAGATGAAATCCGAGCCAGGTTTTAGGACAATGCCGCTGTGCCTATTTGGTACACGTTAACATAACATCAACATATACAGCTAAAAAAATTGAAGAGTAAAAAAAAACGTTAACTCTACGATCTATCAATTTAGTGGGGATAAACATGACAGAAATAGCACATTTCGGAACGTGCTTCCTATAGTACACTTGGGCCAATATAAAGTTGGAAGAAGTCGTAAGTTTGCCTATGGTAGACTTGACTACAAACACTCTTGATTGACAGTGACCATCATCAGATGGGGGTCAGTCATCATAATCAGGTGAATACAACACTGACCTGCTGGAAAAAATCTTTTAGAATTAAGCAGTGCCTTTGTAAAGTACTATTTATATATCCGGTTTTGTCCTCTTTATGCCGAAATCCTTTTTATGTCAGTGGCCAACTTGTGTCGAATGATTTCAAACCGCCCATAAGGCCTCCGACAAGGTTTATAGGCTGCTATCCAACGACAACAACCGGGACCGACAGCTTAACGTGCCCACCAAAGTACGGAAACGCGCATGAAATTTTTACCACTAGCGGTTACCCATCCATCTACCGACCGCGCCCGACGTTGCTTAACTTTGTAAATCGGTTAAGACCTACGCTTTTCTTTATATATGTATATAAATATTAAATAAAAATTGTCAATACTGTTACATAAATAACATAATTGTACGTAAGGTCTTAAAAATGAGACAAAAATATTCAAAACAACACTCAAGTGCTTTTCGTAGAACAATAAAGTTTTCCGTAGTCGGCATAAACGTTTATTTTTCAGTAGTAAAATTTGTTCGTTGAAACTGAAAAACGAAGCTATTTTGTAGAACGCTGAATTCAAAATAGCTTGTATCTAAAAGAGTCACATATTTGTTAAACTATAAAGCATATTATTAAGTATGTTATTGTTCAAAATAGCGTGTAACTAAAAAGGTTACATATTTCTGAAACAATAAAGAATATTATTGTGATATTGAAACCAATTTTGGTCGAAAGTATTTTTAAATTACTTCGAACAACTTTTCTATTTGTAGTTAATTATAGGTTTCGTAGCACAAATGTATCTTAAGGACACACTAATACCTACATAATAATTAATTGAGCCTCTTTAGTTACTAAAAATAATGTAAGTAAGTATATCCGATTTTACGCTTTGTATTAAAACTGGTACTTTTTTGCATGCTAATTTGAAACTTAAAAAAACTAATTTTCTAAAAATAGTTAAGTACATAAGCACTTAACATATTTTCAAACAATCTCTATTTTAAGAAATTAGGTCAATTTCAGTCATAATTGATACTACAACACACAGTTGATTCAAAATAGTAGATAGGACAGATAGGTATGAGTTTAAACTTAGATTTAATTAAGTATGATTATGCAATGCCGTTCTTCAGGCTGGGTTCAGGGTTAGCAAATCCATACGAAGACATCTGACGTAATGTCTTTAGAACATTCATAACAATGTTTCAAACCCCTGCTTTTTAATTTAACAAATGCATAATATGTTAGTACTTTTAGTGCACTTCAAGTTTAATTGTATTATAGTTGCGAAACCGTTCTAACAACTACATAATTAGTTATGTAGAATAGTCAGAACCATAAATAGCAACTTAGTAAGTAATATAACATACAACGCGTTATATATTCGTTATTTTTAAACTGTTATTAATTTTAAAAATATCCGAATTAAACCTAAGTCTATTCTTAAGTACAATCCAATTGGAACCGAAATAGCTTAATCGAATTAAAGTTGCGCAAAGAAAATAAATTAAAACGGACTTACCTTTAAAACTGGAGCGACTTAACACTAGGCAGCATGCCGCTTGAAATGAAAAATACAATGAATTTGTAGTTAAACTTCGACCGGAGTATTTACAATTATTTACAGTGCCGCGCGAGAAATGCGGCGCTTCTGGTGTATAACGTCAAACTGTCCGCATATTTTTTGCGCATGCGTTAGACAAAATGGCGGCGGGTCGATATAGTCGTGATAAGGTATCTGAAGGCTGAACCCCCATGGTGGGTGACATTGTGGAAACGGGGTAACGTATCGAGGTCACCAGTTTGTATTTGCCGCGTTTTCCCGTCTAGTGTTGCCATGTTTCAAGTGTTGCAAACAATGTCAAGTTTTGTAAATAACACTCGTAAATTAATTTCTATATATTTCTCTGTATGGAGTCGTGTAGATTTAAGACTGACATTTTTCTCTTAATATTGTAGGTTTTAAGATTTTCTGTTATCATTAAAAAGTTGTGTTGGTTTCCGAAATTGCACAGCGTCCATTTTTTTGATAAATACTTACAAATCACAAACTTAAATTAACTAAGAATGAATTTTATCGGAATAAATTATTAAGATAAGAAATTCATTTACATTTTGCTATGAAATTTTGTTGGAACTATTTCTTAACATAAACACTAGTAAGATGTTCGGAATTAGTCTATTGGCGTGGAAAATTAACTTGCTTAAATGCTTTTGGAATCGTATACCGAAATCTGATAAGTAGATAAGTAGATAAGTACCTACTTATGTTTTAAATGTATTTTTCTTTTGACTCTGGCTTCAAATAAAAATACAAAACCCAAACACATTTAGACATTATTTTTCGTTCTTTCCTTGTTTTCTATTTTGCTATTAAGTAATAGTTCTATGTGAAAAGAGTGAATTTGGCGCTCGGCCCATGTCCAAAACAATTTTGAACAAAATGGTAGGAAATTTTGGCTCATTAAAGATTCAAAAGACATGTCCAACCCTGTTGCAACTCGCCTTTAAACTTGGCAAAAGTTTTTTGATCGGAGGTTTGATATTTGGTTATGAAGGAAGGGTAGTGAGTAGATAATAATACTTTTGGCCTGTTGCACCGAAGGTCTGAAGTTCGATTGGTTTCTATGAATTCAATTTCTGTTTTAAAACGCTGACGTAGCATAGAGCTTGCAGTCCTGATGCTGATTATTCAATGCCACTAATGAACATCTGAAAAACTTCACAAAGAGCAAGTTCTTAATTTAATTATTTATTGACGACCCAGATGGTGCAATGGTTTGTTAACCCGCCGGATCGCTATTCCGAGGGTCCTAGGTTCGATTCCCAGCGAGGAGGACATTTGAATGATGAGTTTAAATTTCCGTTCTTGATCTGGCTGTGTGTCCTTGTCTTGGTGTTGTTCATGGCACCCACGACACAGGGAATCCTAGTGTGGGGCTAAGAGTGTAAAGCGTTATTATTAAGCGTTATTAATTAAGGATGCGTTATAACTCCTGAAGACAAAGATGCTCTCGTATTCAGATGAGCCAGGAACCATATTTTTCAACGAAACGTATGAACTGCTTCACGTTAGAAATAAGTGGCAGTACCTCCCCGGTCTAATCGTACTGGCTCTACCGGTATTTGATATAACTCTGAATAAAAATATTGTTTTGATAAAACATGCCTTAATATAAAGGTACTTAACTCCCTACCTTTTAGAGTAATGGGCTAACAAACAAAATATTTTTGGTTTGCGATAAATAATTATAAACAATATATAGTTACTTATAATAACTTTAAAATCACTGAAACGTAAGTATTTCAATTCCATTTATTTCTAGAACGATAAGTAACAATATGGTCAAAAAGCAATAAATAATAACCCAAATCTAGAATAATTTAATCATCATCCACATCGCTGGATAAATATCTAACTTCAGGGTCTCTGGTCTGGTGTCCACGGAACCTGGCGACTGCTATCCGTAGTCTGGTGCTGTAGAAGCCAGCTCTGATGACCATACCGAGCATGACAGTCATAGCAACGACTAGTATCACTATGCCAACTTTTGCACCTGTTGATACGGTTTTGGGCTGCATTGCTGAAAGTTTAAATTTTGATATTTACTTCACATATTTTATTTAGCAGTGTCAGCGTTCCAAGTTAGTCCTCAGGAGTAGCAACACATCAGCGTGTCTACTCACAAAACCAATGTCAATAGTCATTTAATTTTTGTGCTCTTGAACTAAATTGTAAATTACATTTGGATTGGCCATTTACGGCATCGTTACAATTTCGATTCATTTCGTTACTATGACCGGTATGATCAAAAGCCATAATTATTAAACATTTAAACAACAAGTTTAGATACTTTGTTTAGTAAATTTTAATAGATTCACCTAGTAACCACACAATCTTCACCTCAATTGGCGTTAGAGTCGCACTTCAAAAGCAAGAAACATCCCAATACCAATTCCGATCTGTTGGAATTGATTTTGTGAGTAGACCCGTTGTTGCCGACCTCAGTGTGGATTCTATGTTGAGTGCTACTGTTCTGATTTGAAGAAATACACTCAACAGAGGCAGACCTAGCAAATCTCTTTAGCACCACGGACCATAAAGTTAACCATAATGAGGTAATGATATGGGCTACATTCAGAAATGCGCTCTGAAATTTATTGGCGAAATAAACCGTGTTTGAGAAAATTTCAAAATTTGAAAAAATGTAAAGAAAATCATAGTTAATTCTGATATTTAGTCATCAAGATGAGGTTAAGTAAGGACGATAGTTTTTTTTTTTTATAAAATGTGAGTAGCAAACGAGCTTGCAATCCACCTGATGGTAAGTGGTCACTGCCGCCCATGGACATTTGTAATCAAC
>DWPV01004397.1:0-13676 GCA_018251915.1 Urbanus proteus proteus
CACATTATTCCGGTGCGTTCACGCTGAAACATTACTCCTACACTAATATATTGTTTAACCTTCACTGTCATAATCATGAGCGTTTACGATTGTGAAGGCACGCTACCGTTGACAAACATCGGCAAATGTTAATGTAAAGTCTATTGCGGTTGGTACGTTGTCTCGACATTATCCCAGACTCTCATCACGAATAGTAACTATAATTCAATTTGTAAACATTATTTGTGTTGTAGTTATTGGAGAATTATAGACGTTGCTTTTTTTATAGTAACATATCATTATTGCCTTATCCTAAAAGAATAAGGATTCCTTGGAACACTTTAGCTGCTATAAAGATTAATAAGGCATTACCCCCTGAAGAGTAAGTGGATAAAATGTACGTAATGTGTGATAAGTGTTAGAAGTTCCTATGATGTGAGTGATCGAAGTAGAATTAGCATAGTTTGTCCAAAGAAGTACCAACTAATCATTTATTTCTAATGTGAAGCCGTTCTAGCATTTCATAAGAAAGGTATAAGTTCCTGCGGACTATATAAGGCGACCTTTATAAAACTGTTGAAATTCGGGATTGGTTACAGGAACAACTCCTGTCCTGCATGGAGTTTCATATGTATCAAATTCAGCTCATGGATCTATGTAGTTATGTCTGTATGCTTGTCCTCTACTTTAATCTCATAAAAAGAAGATATTTTATTAGTACTTAGTATCTGAAATAATTCGTCCTGTACTTCTAAGACCACGTGCTAGGTTAGAGGAAGTCAGGACATGAATGGAAGATCGGCCCTCCAGCGGTCATTGAACCTCAACCTCACCTTGAGATGTAAACGCTACCATTATGCTAATGGTTCTACGAAACTAGGCGCGATTGTTGGAGGTCAATTTTTAAGGCTAAATGACCATTTGACCAAGCATGAAACTTCACCTTAGTAGGCCAGGAAGCACGATTCGTTAATCGTGTTATTCCCTGACTGTGACAGAAAGAGAATTAGTTCATTTTTTAATGTATGCATGTATTTATTTGAAGTATGTCTATGTCGTTAGCTATGGTCTTTGGGGCTTGATGTGTATTAATATATTATGAAGTCAGCGAAGATAAGGGCCTGACAGGTGGCTGCCAGAAACATAATCTTTTTGCCCTACTTGGAAAAAGAAAATTTAATCAATATCACAATGAGTCGGCGATAAAAAGTTTGTTTTACATAAAAGTAGATACCTATATAAGTGACGGTGTGAAATTTGTCGGCGAGATTGTCAAGTGTTCCTTTTCTAAAAAAGTAATTTTCGTAAGACTGAATTGACATAGCAATTAGGCCAACTTGGTAATGTTTGACTTTAGTACAACAAACAAATATATTTTTATTGCATTATGTTACAAATAATAATTGATTATTACTTAGTAATTCCTTTCAATTCCCTCTACACGTCCATGTTAAGCAAAGGAAGTCAGCCATAAATAAATTGATAATGAATCGGTTATATTCAAAGTTTCCTGAAAATTATCATAAAATTAGTTATTATTGGGAACAAAGTTCAAAATGTTGGTTAATTTAGTTATCAAAAACGATGTGGCTCTATTACTTCGATATGCAAAGTTTCGTAATAATATTAACTTTGAGGAGGGAGTCCAAAACGGTTATTTTAGTTTTTAAGAACCGTTAAATCGATTTTAATGTAAAATTTAAGTTTAAGAGTACGCAATGTAAATTATGATACTAAAAAACTCCAGTTGTTACTTTATTTATTGCTTAGGTCTTACAATTTTCAATTTACTTTTAATTCACATGTAAACCGACGTCATATGTCGATGCGCGTTGCGAACGGTTACCACACCGTTCTGATACGCTATGCGTTCCGGGTTCGATTTCTGGTAAGACAGACATTTAAATTATGAATTTATATTTTTGTTCTGGCTCTGAGTGTTTATGTTTATGTATGTGTGTGTCCATGGCCACCCACGACACAGGAGAAAATCCTACTTTGGGGTTATGAATGTAGAAAGCGTTTAAAAAATAAAGTTTATTCAATATGTACATTGTTTTTTTTTTAATCAATTTGTACCTATTGGATTCAAATGTAATCCGTAAGTAACTTTACTATTTTTCGTTCTAAAATGTTATCAACCCATTATAGCCCCTTTGCTGGGCATGGGTCTTAAATATATTGCTTTAAAATTGTTGCCATTGGATTGTATACCAATAAACAACAATCAAAAATACTGATACATCATTACGATTTTCGTTTAAATAGATTGACCGATCATTACCTGTCTTCAGAATATTTACTACTAATGACTTGTAGGTACGCTCTGTAAATTTTACTTGAAATTAATGTCAGTAGAACCCTTAAGATACACATTTAGTGGCTTAAGATATTTATTGGCAATTACAGTACATAATTAGCTTACCACTTAAGGCGCTTGCCTTATCGTTAGCGAGTAACTAGTGGTCGTTGGGTGGAAAACCTCAATTTATTCAATTGGAAGGAAGTACACTCGGCATCAGAGGAGCGTGGTTCAAACACTGAAAATACATCTTTTTCCAATCACTTGCTTTAACGGGGAAGGAAAACATAGTGAGTAATTCTTAGAGTTGTGTAATGTTTATCAATTCGCACTTTGCTAGCGCGGTCGGGTATAGCCTACATCCTTCTCACACTGAGAAAAAACAGTGTTCACCAGTAAGACAAAAATGATTTGACGGCCACAGATTGGTTGACATTTTTTACTAAAGTATATAAGGATGTGTGCTATAATCTTTCATGGGTCCAATACGGTCCTCCGCATTGGAACCATGAACGATTGAATCATCTGGTGAATGCATTCACAACAGTTTTCAGCAGCAGCAACTTAAGTCAAGCTTAGGAGACTTGCTAGCCGAACTCATATAGGAGTAGAATCTTAGAAAATGATGAGACACGTTGATGTGTGACAGTGAGCCTAAAATCATGTAGATTTCATACTTATTTGTTGTTTCATGATACCAGTTAATATTCCTGTCTATATTACCTTTTAAGTTTGTCTGTGGTAATTCGTGCATGTTTCATCCAACTTAAGGGGTAATAATAAATATAGAGCACGAGATCTTTACAACTAATAATAAAATTGTATATTGACCTCAATCGAATTTTATTATATCCTTCAAGGTAAACGTAATAAATAGTTAAGGTAGGCTTACAATAAACAATAAAATATAGCCCATACGAGTAGGTATGTAGTAAAAACGTTAAATTGCGGCAATTGATCGATCGAGTTGGAAATAATTGAGTGAGTATTGACTAGTTACTTGTATTGACGCTTAGGTACTAGAAAATTGATAGAAAAATAAAATAACTTTTATTTTTTAATTGGCTTCATTAAGAGGGAGTTTTTAATCAATAAATTTTAGCACATAAGCACATATTTTATTATATATCTGTTTAAATTAATTAAGTTGACAAACCACGTCGAACGGGAAGCGGTTACCTAACTGGTGTTTCTGGGTTTGATCCCCGGCTAAACCGATTACCCATCTGATTGATGAATTTATATTTCTCTTCAAGACAAGTAATCCTTGTCTATCCATGGCACTCACGACTCAGAAAAAAATCTAGAGTAGGGTTATATACGGAGAAAGCGTCATTATTTTTATCGAATTCGCGAATTGCAGTTAACCGACTACCATGAGTCACATCTGATTTTATAGAGGCTGTAATAGCAGTATTATAGCTTGCCCCTAGATGGCGCTGTAACACAAAAAATATAACACATATACTGGTCTATGGAACGCCGTGAAATTTAGTACAGATAAATATTATGACCATAGACAACACGAGTAAATAAACACCAAAAATGAAATATTTTATTATTCTAACGTCTGCCTAGCCAGGGATCGAATCTGGAAGCCTCTGCCTGGATAGGTGACACTGATTGTCACACTGTGGTAATATAGTTGTCTACTTACTTGAAAAAAGGTACGACCTCAGCATCATCTCTGCGTCATTCGAAAAACATAAAAAACACAACAAATTCATATCTCCAAAAATACACACAATTCAGAAAGTATGCAACAAATGAAAGAGTATGCCACGGAAGACATAAATTGACGAAAGAGCCACTAAAATTAAAAACTCGAAAACATTTTTCCTTTGTCTCATTCCAGCAGGTAACCAGATAAGTGTCGTTAGCCGTCACTCACGCTGGATGCTTGTGGCAGTAATCCAAGTTCGCTTCTCATTATGCTCACTTGGAACATAAAAAATATAGAATCCGCGTCATATATATGTGGCGCTATTTCGGACAATATTCGACGGAAGCGCTTTGACGGATAAGAATCAGCTCTGAAACGAACAACAAAGAAAAACTGGTACTTAGTATTTTTTTAAGTGTGTCTATATTACTTTTTATTCATTAGTCTCTGGTAATCCTACCTACCTAACCAGGAGGTCTGTACCTCCCCTAACTAACGTCTATTCTTCTTATGTATTTTTATTTTTTTTATTAGTTTTCCATTCGTGGTTTGCCTCCTAAGGCATAGACTTCATACGTATTCTTGTATTTATTGTATTATAATAGCATAGCAACGTCAAGCGCTGCTGTATTCTGGACCGAATAAAGTGTAAAGAAAAAATATTTCTACGAAGCATTCCAACTTAATCGTCAAGGATAGCAACCTCAAAGTGAATATTAGTAACAACGCCTATAGGTAAGACATCCTATGCGGTTTATTACATAGGTCCACGGGCATCAGTGTCCACTTTGGAAACTGCAGGCTTTGCTACTTCTATCTCGAAAACAATTTCAAAACGGGTAGGTACGTTAAATACCCTAAAGCGGCTTACGTTCGAATGTTATATACATACGTACAATCCTTCTACATGTTTATATATTCTATGTAAGCCCACTATCCTGCTACACAGGTTTTGCTACTCCTCCGTCTATAAATAGTGCTATTTCGATACCAGTCAAACGGCTTACTTAACGACTACCGATAAACGATAATGGACCTCAAATATCTCGGCGAGAGTACACTTCGAAATAAAACGCCCACGTTCACTTAAGCCGTTTGGACAATCACCCTCCACACTGGCCCAGTCGCAAGTGGTAGGAATGAAATTCGTAGACTTACACTTTCAATGACTTGCTTTATTAGTGGTTTCATTATTTGCGAACGCTCCGGAGTGCTCAATATAAACACTAGCTAATCCCCGCGGTTTCTTTCGCGTTTAGAAAGTAAAACAGAATACATGTTTAAACATAAATGTCATTGCGCTCTCCCGCGTTGCCGTGCGCTAATTGTTTTTTTTCAAAAATTAAAATTAAAATAGCATTTGTTACGCCTTAGATCTTCAGCTATCTTCCAGTGAAAGTCCTGTCAAAATCGGTCCAGCCGTTTAGTTAATTACCTCAGCCAAGCAGACAGTCAAACAGACAGACAGACAAAAACTTTTTAAATTGCATTTTCGTTATAAGTATCGTGTATACTTGCATGTGCATTGAGTAAAAAATGTTATTTTGAAATCACAAACAGACACTTCAATTTTCTTTATTTGTATAGATGGATTCCATTTCGACGTTATGGATTATGGTATCATGGGAGTAGATATGTAGGTTAACCATTGCGATATTGCCCTACAGAGGGCACTTATCCATGATATGATAATGAGCTCATAAGTACATGGCCGACATTTGAGCGTTACAAGAGGGTGAGGATACGTTATGGATAACAGTTTGGTATAAGGAAAAGGGCAATCATAAATCCAGGTTAAGTTTACCCCTGCTTTAACTTATAGATAATGCTTTACTTAATGAAGTATGATGTTTTTGAAAATATGTTTTATGCAGAGGAAAAAAGGAAGAAAATAGCGAAAAAAAAAGGAAAATAATGGCATCCTTACGAATTTTGAAATGGTCTATATCTATATGTTACTTCTATCACTAAAGTTAATAATACTAGACCTTCATGGAACAGTGGGTAACATCACATGCAGATACAGATTTTATGCCACGCCAGGATGATATCTATCCAAATGTTTAAGGGTTTTGTTAAGGTTTCCGTCCAAAGAGTAAAAACGAGACACTAGAACTAAGCCTATGCTGTCTGTCCGTCCGTCCCTTTGTCACAGGATTCTTCTTCTTAAACCGTAATAGTTAAATAGTTGAAATTTTATTAGTAAAATAGTTGAAATACTGCATTTCTATGGCAGCTATAACAACGAATACTGAAAATTAAAAAAAAATGTCATAAAAGGTTGTCGTCTCTATACAATAAATTCGATATTGTGTGTTACGGAACCCTCCATGTGCGAATTCTCTCGCTCGGCGGATTTTATGTTTTCGATATCGGTATTTATCTTGTCTTTACTATGAAACTTGCTAAAATGAATCTAATTTAGGAAGAATGAAACGCTTTAATATACGGGTAGGTATTTGCTTTATATTTTCCTCCTCAGGTGAAATTACGAATGCGCTATTGGTTCCAAGAATATAGCTTTCATGAAAGCCAGTCGTTGCGCTCATTTTAATAAATCACAATTACGGTCATTGAAATTTCTGTGATAAAATATCTTGTTTACAGTCCTTTTGTGAGTATCAAAAATACTTTTTGACAAAGGACATATTTTCGCATTTTATATAATAACTTCATGCGTAAGACAATTTATTCGGAATAATTTTGAGGGTTGTAGGTATATTTTGTTCAGAACCACGTGGAATTTGTTTTTGCCGCTTTGGTCCCAAATAATATTACCACTGCTTACCATTATATCATGGATGTCATAGGAGATGACTTAGAGATTAAATTCAGATGTATAGATAATTTTGCAAGGTAATTGAAACTCCCCTTGCACGTAATCAACTGCCTTCACCAACACAGTCACAATAACACGAAATCAATCTGGGTAATTATGGAATATCTCCCTTTAAATGGAAAGCTACGTCACGGAACTGATGTTTAGGTAGATATTTGAATATATTAACAGATGGTAAAATATGTGTAGTTTGTGCGGAGGCATTACCACCTATGTGATATTTGTTCATAACAGTAGTATTAATTGCGGTTGAGTTCGGGTTTGCTTGGTGAGGTACAGCGCGCAGTGCGTCCGGCTTAGTTCCTTAAGGATGAAATTGCATCTGTAGACGACCAAATATAGGTATCGTTTCTTATCAAACGTTAATACAGATGTCAATGGGCTGTTAATTTAAAATAGGGTGAATTGCTCAGATATCCTGAAGTCCTCATAAGTAACGAAGGTTCACTTACTGATCACAAACAAAAAACCAACAGTGTTTGAAGTTGATCTCACATATTCATGAGCAGTAGTGACCATATAGCATTATCTGGCCTTTTAGATGTAGTGTATGACTATGCATATGCGTGCGTTTTCCGATATATTTCGATCTAATTAGAAACCATTCACCTCATAAAGTGAATCAGGTCTGTTTTCTGGTCTGAAACTAGCGCGACCATAACTCATTGGATTTTTAGCACGACTGTCCATCAAATATTTTACTGGTCATAAAGATCGCTTTAATCTCCTACGCAAACATCTAAGGCCGATTCGGCATACTTGCAATACAGTGTTGAGGAAGTATATCCACTAAACCAGTTTTTCATATCTCATTATTGGTGTATTTAAGATACTGTTGGTACTCGAATTTAAAAGTGATGATAAAATTGATTAAATGGTATATCAGTCAGGAGCAGGAGGAACAAGAACGACAAACGACAAAGGTTTGACCGGTAAGCTACCACCGTCACACATTTCTTGCGTGTATCAGTTCTTATGGGTAATCGAAAAGGTAAGGTTGCGAGAAACAGCAATTTAATTGTGATTGGCTTCAATCCACGCCAATTTCACGCCACCTAAATGAAGTTGGCTACAGATGTCCATTGACCTTAGCGTCTACTTACCATCAGTTGAACTGCATTAGCTACTATTTTTTGCTAACTACTTATCTATACTGATAAATAAAATTAGTGTCTGTTTTGTGTTTTTTGAAATTACCAAAATAACAAATTTTTACTCGGTGTATATGAAAGTATAAACGATACCTATAACAAAAATGCAATTTAATTTTTTATTGCCCGTCTGCCTGTCGGTCTGTCTGTTTGACTGAGGTAATCTTCTAAACGGCTAAACTGATTTTGACGGGACTTTCACTGGAAGATAGCTGAAGGTCTAAGGCGTAATATAGACAACTTTAATTTAAAAAAAAGGCATGAGCGCGCGCTCCACGCGTACGCTGGTGCCCTCGCGGGAGAGCGGGATTTCAGTTATGTTTAAATATGTATTACTTTTCGCTTTTTAAACGCGGCTGAAACCGCGGAGATCAGCTAGTGAAAAATTATAAGGGGAAACATGGTAGCAAAAGGTAGCAAGGCAAAACAACTACAGCGTAACACGAACGCATCATTGGTGGCAGGATGCCGTCACCGTCAGTAATTTATGAGCACATAATTCGCTTTAATCGGCGGCTCCCTGATCCGCCTCTATCAGTTAATAAAGGCCCTACCGAACCGAAAATAATTTTCGAATTCATAATTTTCAATCAACTTTATAGCAAGTGGTTATTTTGATCAAATTTCGATAACAGATTCTCTTTCGGATAAGTGTACCTACATTTACTGATGATTTTATGGATATTCAGTGCCAGCATACTCATAATAAAGACTTAATAGTTTCTGTGCTATTAGATAAGTATTTATTACAATGGTAAATTATATTTCTATGTTAAGGTTTTAAAGTCTGAATTTCTTGATGGTAGGTATTTGGCTGTGCGTGTTGGTTTATGGTGAATACTACTGATTACAAATCAATTATAATGTAAAAGGTACTTTAATTCAGACATTTTTTAAATATTGCTAATCAAGTAATAGATAAATTAGTATTACATAGTTGTCTTTATCGAAATAATTTTAATTAACATAAACAATACCTTAAAATGTTTAGAGATGCAGCGTTTAAGTCACGCAATGTGGACATAGATTCAGGGGTATTATCAGCTTCATCTTAGATGCAGCTAACCATTTTTGATATCTGAAGATAGCTCGATTGTTCCGTTCGCATAAATTAAACAGAGCGTTGTGAAGCGGCTTCTTTGCAATGCCATAAACCAAGGGCTGGTCCTCAACTATGTCTCTGTACCTACACGCGATTCCTTCCCAACATCCATGCTTTACCACAACAATAAGAACCATTGTCCTGTGTACACTACGAGCATAAATCTCATATCGTTGTTACGATATATGTACGTACAAGACTGTTTAAAACATGTGAATAGCTCTTTGTTCGGTGATGCACTTGACATCGCAAATGTATTTTAAATCTGCATGCTCGTCTGGTGTTCTGCCTGCTTTAATGCTAAGAACATGATCCTTCTATGTCAGTGTAATTGCATTATACTCGTTCCAAGATACCTACATTGACTGAACGCGCATAAGTAGCCAATTGTTTTGAAATCATTTAGGTAGTTACTATTGAAACAAAATAATTAGCAATTAACCTTCCATACGTAAATACAATCGTACTTTCCGTGTCATATATTTTCGTATTTTATTTATTCAACCCTCTTTCTAAACTAAAATTAGCTAATATTTGCTACGACTGACCCTAAATAAACGGCTGTGACTTACCATCAAGTCACTCCATCATAGCTTGTCACTTTAGTCTTATAGGTGATACAGGCACATAAAAATAAAACAATTTAGACATATAAGTACATGAAAAGTAAAATAATATATATTAAATTGTATGCCGGTATAAATACCTATTAGCTACAAACATAGTATACTACTTTATTATTTCTATTACATAAACGTAATTCAGGAGGAGACAACCTTCGGAGAACAAAAGTTACATCATATTATTGTGACCGGTTATTCATCTATTTATTATAGGATATTCTATGGCCGTCGTTGAAAACGGTTGGCAACAAGCCACGCCTATTAGGGTATTGTTTTATCGTCAACGAATATTCAATAACAACCATAAATTTTACTTAGCAACAAAATATAACCTTCACTTACTGAGCAAGACACAAAAGAATAATTAATTTGGATTAGATCAAATTTGTAAAAGACTACTTCCTTTAAATTAGTTTTTATTTCATTATTTATTAATCGTTTTTGCCTGGACCTATTCGGATTTTCATTAAAGCAGCGAGATAGAGTAGGTTCTAAGCCTCCCCAGTGGAAGACCCGTGCCCGACAGTTGTCCCAATGCCAGGTACGAGTCCATATGTTCACGAGTATAAAAAGGGCTTTAGCAGTGTTTTTTTTCGGCAAAATTATCATTAAAGTTATAAGGCCTACACTAATGAGTTTTTAGGAATAGTCACGATATTGCTGCTCATATCCTGTTTCCCTAGTCGCCTCCAACTACATGACTTACAAAATAAATATGACTATGATTACATAAGTACTGGTATGCATTATCCAATATCTTAGATTTTTTATTCGCTCATAGTTTGTAAGTCAGAGGTGAAACTAGCGTCTAAGATGGGTCCGTTTCCGATATATTTGTATAGGTGTTCGTTCAAAGTATCATCATTATGGTTGTATTATTGTATTTTGAGGTTATGAGTATTGTTTATCTGTAACATGTAATCTACTTGCGTCCAATGTTATTTGGTATGAGGCCATCGACCTTATGGTGTCATTACTTTACATTATTTTTAATATCATTGTAACATAATGTAATGTTTGACTTTAACTCACGCGTCCTACGTACCCTACAGAGTCTACGTGAATTTTCGATATTTATTTATTTGTAAATTTATTGCACCTTTAAAAATAAAAGTTACAAAAGGTATAACTGAATGTCTGATGGCATTTTCCACATGTCAACCCCGGGTGAATGGACAATTTGTGGCAGGTATTTAACAAAAATATTAAACTCAATATTTATTAAACTAAGTATGTCTTTATTTTACAAATAAAATTCAATTGCTTTCTTTCTTTGCTAGCGGTAGGTACTGTCACTCCTACCTCTCCTTCATTGTGTGTTAACGCACTCCTGAACGATGAAGGTAACAAAGGTAAGGTAAACATCGAAGGTAATATTATCTGATATAGATTTCGATCTATAAATCCACAATATTGATCTAAGCCTTCGTGTGTTATGCCAAATATACCTACAAAAGTGATAGGTCAAAACATTGCTCAGGAGCTAATTAAAAAAACCTTGACATTAGATTAATAATATTTGTACTATAATCCTAACCTCTAGGTAAATTATGTACTATACCCTACTATTACCCTATTCTTTACGATAATAACAGGCGAGTAATTTTATAGAGCACGATATAAAATTAGAGCACAAATATTCGAGGGTCATGGTTGTTAACGTCTGTCGACCCTTAGCGGTGTTTCCCGTTACAAGACGCCATAGATAATACATTATTTAATATAGACTGTACACTGAATTAAAACTCACATTTGAATTTTACTAAAGTTCATATGAAATAGGCATTAATATGGAACGGAGTTGGCATGGCATACATTTCTATGTAGGTGAGCTTTTATAGTTTGTAATAAAAAATATTTTTTATATAAACATTGCTATACAGAAAAGCTTAAATTTATACGCAATAACATCCATTATATATTAATTAATAAAAAATCGTGCCGGCGGTGTTCTCCCGTGTTAAGCAAGATGATACGTAAATTAGTAGGAGATAAGTAAATTTAAATCATAATATGTATTTCAATCTAGTATCAAAAGTAGTATCATATGAAAGTATCTAAGAGCGGCGTATGTAGGTGGACTAGCAGATTAACTGACATTTCATTTAGATTTCGATACTAATGCCTATGCACATAAGAGTGTACATAACCTATAGAGGCTTCTGCGGTACTTTAATCGTGTACTCAAACTCTGTATAAATATACCCATAAACCATAAATCAACCCAAACCTAACTTACCCTTTTGGAATCCTTATACGCGCATCCTAATTTAAGCTGAACAGCGGGAACCACTTTGTCAAACATAACTCCTCAAAGAAAATCTCGTCGCAGATTAAACGTTATTTAATCTGTGGTTCGAAGAAAGTTTGAAGGTTCAAAGGAACTGGTTTCGTGCCATGCTTCGTTTATTTGTCTATGGACGTTACGTCAGGCGGTCGTTAGCCGCAGCGTTTTTACATCGAATCGGGTCAGAAATTTGGGTTGAACTCGGTATATCGGCCGTTTGTTCACCTCTCTAGGTCATGTTCGAAATTTGAAATCACTTGTGTGGGTTAGTGATGGCCATTATAATAACAGCGTTATATTTATTAGCTATTTTATTAAATATAGCGGTGTTAAAATAAGTTTATTATATACGACTATAGCCAATAGAATATAGGCGTGTTACAATTAAAGATGTAATTATGTTTTGAAATATTAATATAACGATTTTATATAACGAGTAATATTGTAATAAAATACGTAGGTATGAATTTGGTAGCTATTAATAGATTTTAATGGAAATTCAGGTTATTTAATTAACATAATAGCAGCCTTAGCTGGCGGGTCGTGATTAAGTTTAATAAAAATATTATTAATGGAAAATTCTAAGGTACAAACGATAGCGTTCTAAAATATTTCAAGCTCATAGGCTGTTAGTAATGAAATTTTATAAATTCTGTCCTATATTTTGATGAATTTGTCAAAGGCTAATAAATTAGTAGGAACATAGGTATTTTACAGGCTAACCTTTTTTCCTTTGGAAGTCGGTTAAAAATAAAAAAATATTGCTTACACGACCCGTTTAAACGCAATGTGGATATTTACAGGAGTAGTTATTTTTGATTCGGCTTGACCAATTATTTTCACACTGATTTCCAACATAAATTAGCAATTTTTGAAAGGGGTAGTAAGGCAAAAAACACTTCTACAGGACATTCGAACCAAAATTTTTGAAGTATCTACTTACTTTTTTTATAAAAAAATAATTAAGTATATTAATCACGCAATTTATAGCAAATGAATAAATATGGAAAATAACTCTCTTTCAACGACAAATATTAATTACAGTTAAAAGCAAATGTCCACTGGTGGTCCACCTTCACATAAACTGCATCCCCGTTTCCTAACAATCATAAAAAACGCATACGGACACAATACATACGAGTATATCTATCTCCCAACCCTATCACTATAAAAACGCAGTCGCACGACAGTCGCAACTCATTGCACAGTGACCCAATAGGCGCAGAGCGGCGCATGCTCTAAAAAGGAAATCCTGTTCTACCACAACCGATATGTGTGTGTACTACGATCGTTTCAATTACGGAATTAACTATGTTTCCACTGCAATTGTGGGGACTTTTTCTATGATAAATATATCGTATCTTTACGTTGAAAATATCGGTTATTTGTTTTGTAAGTTTATTAAAACCAAACTGTGTATAGATTAATTACGGTCAATGCCGTGTTGTGTCGGTCTTAAATAGAACTGCTCTTTCTCTTCCCGTATGTTTCGTAGGAGGCAAAATGTAGGACGTAAGCAGTAGCGTCTTCCTGTGTCATCAAGACCTAATGTCAGCAATATGCATGCCAAGAGAGGTGATTATTGGCAAAAAAATAGAAAAAAGTAATGCAAGAAATGAACTTATAGTACACCAATCAGATTATATGAATAACGAAACTGGGGTACCGCAAGGAAGTGTTCTGGGGCCCCTTCTATTTTTAATTTATATTAATGACATTCCGGAAGTGAC
>DWPV01004398.1:0-13675 GCA_018251915.1 Urbanus proteus proteus
TAACTTTTATACCTACAATGTACCTACTTTTATACCTACGGCCTCATTGTGTGAATGAGCGCGAGCGAAGCTGCGGGATAATACTAGTAGTTCCATATTATGTAGACACTAGCTGATCCTTGCGGTTTCACCTGCGTTAAAGAAGTATAAAGCATACATATTTAAACTAAAGTGATACCCAGCGCTCCCACGACGGCGCGCTAGAGTGCGTGGAGCGCGCGCTAATGTTTTTTTCGAAAATTAAAGTAGCCTATGTTACGCCTTAGACCGTCAGCTATCTTCCAATGAAAATCGGTTCCAGTGAAAGTCTCGTCAAAATCGCTCCAGCCGTTTAGAAGATTACTTTAGCCAAATAGTCTTGACATTTGACAAGTGTGTAAGTTAGCCGTTATTTAAGCTTTCCACCAAAACGCAAGCACTGCTTCCAACTAGAAATAGGCGTGGCGGTAGTAGGTACCTACCCATACCGTAACCGTACTGGTTCTACATTGTATTCTTAGGTTCCTTTGTTGCCGAGTTATTGTGAAGAAATTAAGTTTGTCAAAGTATTTCAATAAATGCGATATAAAATAAGGTCTTAAATCTTGTTAGTGCTTCTTGAAGTTAACATCTGCGAGAAAACCCATTATTAACTTTCGTATTTAATTATGAGCACTTGAGAGAAACTTAGACTTAAGCATCTTAATATAAGTTTGTTGTAATTATAATGATTGTAAAATCAAAGCTGCTTTACGACATAATAATAAGTTGGTCGTATAAAGAAATATAGCTTGACACATAACTTAAGTTATCTTTCTATATACTTTCGATATGATACTTCTTAGCTATCTTTTTAGGATTCGCATTAAACCAGTCTCTCGAAAAAGTCTGCAAAGATAAAAAATCTCTCATAAGAAAACGTTGTACAGTCACGAGCATTAATGTCTGGGCATGGCAATGCAGCAGTAATATCTAACACATGAATGCGTTCAATAAAATCTGACCGCACGGACGCAGCAAAAATATCTACTCAGATATTTATGCTGGTGACAATACCTGCTTATTTCTAAAGATTTACCAACTATCATTCTAATAAATAGTTATTTTTCGTGATAACATCTTAAATTTTGCCGCTCTGGGCAGTTGGTCGACTTGCCCACCCTAAATCAAATAGAGATGATTGTATGTGGTAACAAAACTCTTAATCATTATCACTTTTTTAGAAACCGTTTATGTAGGCGAGCTCAAGTACATTTGACAGATTGCTTATTACTGTTTTTCAGTGTCGCTATAAAACATGTCAATGCGGTTTAAATTTAAAGCTTGGTGCAATTAAAAGCATGCAGCGTAACTAGTGTTGGTCAGCGCACACCGCATGATTCACTCCGACGCCATCGCCTCTGGCCACACGCCACGTGTGGCTCTTTTATATATTTGTACGATTAAACGTTCTTAAACGATATAAATGTACGTATTTATACGGTTAAACGTTCTTGCACGATATACATGTACGTTTTTATACGGTTAACCATTCTTGTATATTCTATATATGTTTGTAGCTTAAACGGGTAACCGTTGTTGTTCGGTTGTATATGACACGTTTTGTACCAAAAAGAGTTGTTTACAGCATTGTTGTTTACAGAATTTTACGCGAAGTAAAAACGGATAGGTATTTTGCGATTTTTTTTAATTTTCTATTGGAAAGCGGTTTGCAATATGCCTGTCAATTTAGAACCTTACATTAGAATTCCAGACCAATTTAAGTTCCAATTTTGCGACTTATGTGTGTATGAAATATCAATCATCACTAAATGATGTTAATCTTAACCAGTAAAGCAAGTCTTGCTTTACTTGTAAGGAATCACATCGTAAAAAACGTATCTTTATTTTAAAAAGTTCTTAGGGGTTTACCGCACGCACAAACACTTTTTACTTCGCGCCGACTTTGTATTGTATCAAACATAGTTACGAAACTTATCTTTATATGTTACAACTAATTTCCAAGATGTCTTACGAGAAATAAAGAATTTTTAATCCGAGACCGAAACATGCAGCGTAGCATGCTGGTCGGCATGTAAACCACAAGATTCAGTCCGATACTGCCCACCGTGCACACATGCCACATCGCACGAGTAACCCTGTTACGAGTGCATATTTACATGGTTAACCTTTTTCGTGCCGCTTTACAAGAGGTATTTTGTAGCAAAAGAAATGCTTTATTGAGTATTTCTTTACAGGAATACCTACAACATAACGTGAAGGAAATGGTAACCTTAATGGTAAAATTATTTTTTAAAATGAAACCGAAACATGCAGTGTAGCATGTTGGTCGGCGTGTAAACCACAAGATTCGCTCCGATATTGCTCACCGTCCACACATGCCACATCGCACGAGTAACCCTGTTACGAGTGCATATTTACATGGTTAACCTTTCTCGTACCGCTTTACATAAAAAGAAATGTTTCATTGAGTTCTGTTATATTGCTTTAGAACGGGAAAGAAGTGGAACTTTTAAATGTGTTTTCCTTTAAAAATACATAATGTATCAATAAATAGACGAAATGCATAGAATATGCGATTTTGGGTTACGCCAGCACACGAGTACTAATCATGTTATTGTTACTGTTTCAACCTCTGTTGATTAAATTTAAATGTAGTTAGCGCAATCATTTGAGTGTTACATAAGTGTACCTAGTGAGCATGTTATACAAAAGATACCGATTATCAAGGCTTACGCAGAATTACAATTATTCTAGGCAACTAAATTAAAAGTTTTTCCGTTTAAAACTAATAACTATGAAGTACCTACTCCACAGTAATATTGGTTAACGAAAGTAAAAATAATATTTAGGTGTATCGCCCCAAACATTGTTACCTCAAAAACTTTTTGTGTGCGGCAAATCGAACGGCACAAAATGGAGAGACAAATTCCTAAATATCGTTTGTTGTGGTTTAACTTCTCGAACACTTTATCCTTACGAAGTTGGATTTAGCGATACGACTTTATAAAGTACGCAGAAAGTTTAACAATAGGAGAGTTATTTTAATAGCGTTTGTATAGCTTAGTTTATTTTTCAATCTGGAGTTGCGACCCCCTAGGGGGTCGAGAAGTCTCAGTAGAATGAATATAAAACAATATAATGCTTCAAAAGACTTCTGTTAAAAGATGTAATAATTACACAACGATTTTGTATGTACGTTTCTTTATTATGTATTTAAACAATACCCTTGTATGAAAATAAATGAAAATATACAATTAGATACTTTGTTACAAGTATCAAATCGTTTATTTTTATTTCTTTTTTTTTTTGTTTGTAGTAACACATATATTTTTTAATAATTTGATCTATAAGTTATTTTATTTGTTCTTGCTTCTCTGTGAGGATATTCTTTACATCAGGTTGACGTTCATCTTCCTGATTATATATTTGGGTAAGTAACTTCGCAAGCGATGTTGGATATCAAGGAATATACAAAAGAAAAATACATTTTAATATTCCTGTATATCCATTTCTAAACAGAGACAAACATAACCCCCTGTGATGCATCGTACAGGAACTGGGAGTAGGGGGTCGAGTAATACATTTACATACTTAAGGGGTTATGTCAATAACAAGTATCAAAACACTAGCTTAGCTTATTTTAATGAAAACGATGTTTTTTTGATTATAATGTATATGAAGGAATGAAGGAAATATTGTTGTATTATACTGCCCCGGACGAAAATTAGTTTTGAAGGTCTCATTTGAATACTTATTCTTTGTTGGCGAAAGAATGACGCTGTTTATAACAAAAGATAAAGCTACGAGCTTAGTTGAATTAATTTGTAGGCACAATGTATACGAGTTTTACTAATCAAGGAGCGCTGTAAAAACTAAATGAGAGCATAGACAGGTACAATATTAGAACACAGCGCGAATAGGGAAACTGAATTATGCTACGTAATTTATATACTTTCTAGAAGATTATCTTGTCTGTCTCTAAACAATATTTTAAAAATGCAGGTAAGCTTAAGTTAAAATGTGACTGACAGTCTTATTATAACTCTATAACAAATTGTATATCTTTGTAACATTTTTTTTAGGACAGACGTGGCAATTAATTATTAACAATGACACAAATGAACAGTTAAAATGCTTTAGAAAGAAATTCTTCTTAGAAATATATTTGGGTTAATTGTTCTCTTAAAGAGAGCGAGTGTCAAGCGAAGTAGCCATGCGGAGTGCCCTTCGCCGCCATTAGCCTGTCGCGTCCATTAACTAATGGCGTCGTATCGCCGCTCAGCAAACACTGCCCGCGCTTCGCATGTGGTTTCTGTCCACTGATTTATATCGCGGACATTGTATTTACATGTAAAAACGCTGTTTTAAAAGAGGTACGCTTATTAAGTTATAATGTGACATCCAATCCTGTTATATGTACCTCTATAACAAGTTCTAATACTGTTGATTGCGCTAGAGTGACTGCACCCAAATTTGAAATCATGGTGTGAATTGAAACTTATTATGGACGTTAAGCATTGCAGTGTTAATTAATAAATAATTAGCCACGACCAAAGTAAGCAGTTTAAATTACACCTAGAAAGAAATTTGTCTTAGAAATATATTTAGGTTAATTCTTCTCTTAAAGAGAGCGCTTGTCAAGCGAGCCATGCGGAGTGCGCAGTGCCCTTCGTCGCCATTAGCCAGTCGCGTCCATTAACTAATGGCACCGTATCGCCGCTCAGCAAACACTGCCCGCGATTCGCATAAGCTTACTGTCCGCTGAGTTATATCGCGGACAGTAAATTAACACGCGAAAAACGCTAATTTAAAAGGTAAACTTTTTAAGTCATAATATGACAGTCAATCTTGTTGTACCTACTTCTATAACAAGTTGTAATACTGTATTGGAGCAACTGCTTCCATATTTTGACTTTTTGTGTAATTTCAGATATCTTACGGGCATTTACGCATTGCAGTGTTATTAATTTAAATAATTAGCCACGACCAAAGTGAGCAGTTTAAATTACACCTAGAAAGAAATTTGTCTTAGAAATATATTTAGGTTAATAGTTTTTTTAGAGAGAGTGAGTGTCAAGCGAAGTAGCCATACGGAGAGCCCTTCGCCGCCATTAGCCTGTCGCGTCCATTAACTAATGGCACCGTATCGCCGCTCAGCAAACACTGCCCGTGCTTCGCATGTGCTTACTGTCCGCTGAGTTATATCGCGGACAGTAAATTTGCACGTAAAAACTCTATTTGCGTAGATTTCTTGTATTGTGTATGCAGTTATAATGTATAAATATTAACGTAATGGTAAAAGTTTCCTAAGGTGCGAACTTCGTAGTATTAAAAATATACTTTCTACCCTCATAGCCCTATAGTAGGAGTTTCTCCTGTGTTGTAGGTAAAGATAAATATACGAGTGTAAACATCCAGATCCTTCATTCATCATTCATATATTTGCCTGGCCGGGAATCGAATCATGGACTCATTGTGCATTACGCTCTGCTACGTGGATTCTCAAAATAAATCCGTCGTCATAAGTGTTCTTTTATATAACAAAAATGACAGTATGCTAGTTTAGAATTCATACCGATCTTAGTTAGGACTTAATTTTATCTGAAGTTGTATGAGATGTCCATGGGCGGTCGTGGCCACTTACTACCAAATGTACTGAATGCTCGTTTTCTGAATAAAAAATCAAATCGACAGTACAAAGAAATCGCCATTATTACCCGATACACGTACAACGTACAATAGTTCGAGACCTCTGGATATTTAATAGGTGTAATTAGTCTCACCGCCCCCGTAATGGCCAGGTGCCTAGGTCGGTAAATAAATCTGGATGCCCCTCTTATCTCCACCCAACTTTTTCGAGTGAATATCGAGTGACATAAATGGTCTCAGGGACCATATTAATGTATGTAGGTATTGTGAAGGTAAAATGTTTTCAGAAATAAGAATAAAGATAATTACTTTTTAAAATAGATAAAGAAAATTTCTGATTGTTTAGGTGGGAATTGATTTATTCGCGATTTTCTTTATATTAAGACAGATTCATATAGTGTTTACGTTTTGTGCTTGCACTTTAAGTCTGTATGATACAAAGTCTGTAAGATAATACATCTATAGTGTTACTTTAACTTTAATCATTATAATTTGAGCAATACTCACTGATATTCTGATATTTCGAACACGTCTCACTGTAATGTCTTATTTTAATTACTTCGTGATAGAACCGTCAAGCGTGGAGTGTTGCATAAATCAGGAAGGCGAAGACAAACTCCATCAGAGCTCCCCTCAGCGCAGTTCCTAAGGAGGCACTCGATACGCCCCAGTTCCGCTAAAAGTGAGCTTGCTTGAGCATGAGATTGACAGCTTGTAATAAGCACATCCACAGGCCATTAGCTCAGCTTAAAAATGCTTGTCATTTAATTATGAAAAATACCAAAACAAGTTAGGAAGCCGTTCGATAATCTTGTATTATTTTCAGAAGTAATCGATTGGTACTTAGGAAAAAGTGTTGGTAGATGGAGGTATGGTATGAGGTATGAGGATGGAGGATCGAATTTTGTTAGCAAAATAGTTACTTTGTTTATAAGATTTCACATTTACTTGATTAGGTAAATGTGATTTATCTGATGTTAGGTTTATAAATATGTGCTAGTCGAAAGTTGCTGGCTTGTTATACATTTTGGCTAAACGAATACATTTTCTGTTCATAAATGTATGTTCATATAGCTAACCATTTTAATGACAAGGTCAATATAACATTTATATACATATAACGTTTTTGTATATGTATGTCAAGCATGGAATGTTGCATAAGTCAGGAAAGCGAGGACAAATTCTGCTCCTGAGGAAGCACTCAATCCGCCCCAGTTCCGCTGAAAGTGAACTTGCTTGAGCACGAGATTGACAGCTTGTAATAAGCACATCCACAGGCCATTAGCTCAGTTTAAAGTTGCTCGTCATGAAATTATGAAAAATATAAAAAACAAGTTTAAGTAAACAAGATAGTAGGCAACCTTTTATTTATTTTGAAAAGCTGAATGCCGCTATTTAATTTGGTTAGCAAAATAATTACTTGGTCAGTTGGTTTAGGTTTTGAAATGTTTGCTGGCAATTATTTGCTAACCAGCTTATCATTTTGGCTGACCAAATAAATTTTTCCCTTCTCGCTTTATATCTATATAATAGCGTTTGTACACAATACAAAAAATAAAAATACGTATAAGTATTAGGTAAAAAAAGAATAGGCACACGACGCCGCCGCGGGATTGCCGATTTCCCGCACCAATTTCTTTCTACAGCCTAAATTTTCGCAAGTCGTGATTACTAGAACAGTGATAGGTATATAAAATGCGTAAGTACTTATGGTGAATATTTATTTGTAAAATAAAAAATCTTTATAGATTTTTATTTTAATCAAACACTACGTCTACTTTATCCATGACTAGGGAGATGTTAAATGCTATAATCCATATTGTCCATTATGTATGGATCTCTCTAGTGAACATGACGAGCAAGGTGTAACCGCTAGTATATAAGTATATTTATATCGAATTAGTCTTTCATCAGAATTCATGAAACTGGAAAATAGAAAGCGCTAGACACGAACATGTCTTTCAATTAGCTCAAAGTGCTCATTGTTATCAGTTTTCTGAAACATCAAAGTCGCTGTTTATAACGATTTGTAAAGTCGCCATGCAAGAAAAAACACATAAGAACTTTTGTTAACAAGCAAAGTACCTACATATATGTGACTATGAACTTCTGAATATGCTAACTATTTTTATATGCTTTTATTTTAGCGTTCGTATGTTCCTATAGGTCAACGCTGGTAATCGATTTTCCTCATATTTCCCGATGTCCAATTGAGCTGAAATTTTACGGTCATCCATCTTCGTTGACAATAAATTGATCAATTGTTATTTAATACGAAAAAGGGAAGTATAAAGTATATAAGTGGTTTGACAGTTAGCACCACCCCTTGTTCTACCTAATAATACCAGTGTAATAAACTTTTTTGGGTCGTTTTAAAGTTTTGCTATTGGAGGCTTTACAATTTAGTGCTCAGGGGTATCAAAGCATGCTTGCCATCATGTAAACTTTATGCTCTTTTCTATATTGTATAAAATAGCAAGCTTTCACTTCTAGATGTTTTAAATAAAATATTTTAGTACTCGCCAATGTTGAAACTTTTATGACTAGAAACCTAAATCTGGCCAAAAATAACAATAGACCAAATAAAAAATCCAAATGTCTTGTAACAAATTGTTAAATGATACCAAAGAAATTTAAAGGCTGAGTTACCAAAAGCCGATCGGGTGTGTGTAATGCGTTATGGGCGATTGACGGCGGGTATTGTAATCGGCGCCATTATTCGCCGCGAGCCGCTTTAATAGCTCCCGGCAGGCTCTGGTTACATCGCGTATGAGTATCGAGCAACGATTGAATCGATTCTATACTTTTTTCTCGTTTTTAATCGTTTGCACTTTATGTGCAATCACGGATGCTTTAATAAATGTCACCAGTTTGATTTGCACGATCATTTCTGCCATGTACGTACAAAGTGGAGAGTAAACTTCCATTCCGAGCGCGTGGTGAAAGGTGCAAATATAGTTTTTCTTCAAAGCTTTGATACATCAGCCGCTCCTTTGATCTTGCAAGGGTCCAAGGGTATGAAAATATATGTAGGTAGGTATAGGCCTACTTCTTGGTCGTGGATTGTACCTTAATAGCGCCTTCAAATTAGCCAGTATATTTTAAACCTAATCATTACTGGAAACATATGGCTTATTACACGATGCACGCATAAATGGTTGTATATCGAAGTTACATTGTTTTTCCTCAATTAATATAGCGTGGTTAATTCATCCTAAAAGGTATTATTTTCTTCCATTTTCTTGCAGCTCTCTGGGAGTGAGACTTGTGTTCCGTTCCCCTTTATTATGTAATCCATATGGAACTGAAATACAAATAATGCGGGTATGTGCTCATGAGATGTTTTACATACACAATCGAGCTACGTGCCATGAAAACCACAGCATATTCAACCATCCATTAACATATGGTGAATTGTTTTTGGCAAAATAGTTTAGTTACTAGAGGTTATACAAGTAATTAAATGGATCATACCATTAAACACACGTGAATATGTGTGAGCACCTATGAGTATGTGTAAGATGCAAGGATTCGGGAGGAGGAAGCAAGCGAATACGTGAGGCAGTCACGTGCGAACGAAAGGCGTCCTAACATTTGAAGTTAAACAAAACTTTATAAAGTAACCTCAGCTTTAACTCAACTCAATTGAACTGGGGGATATTTGAAGCATACTCCACACATGCTCAACTGTGCATTCATGTACAAATATATGGATTAGGGACCTGCCCGTGTCAGGTGTTTTGAAAACACCGATTCAGACCTCCGATTAAATTTAAATGCAGTGATTATAATCGGGACCGACGGTTTAACCTGCCTTCCGAAACATGAAAGTGGTTTTAAAAGTATGTTGATAGATGTCACTCATCCTGTACCTGACTGTGTCTAAAATTGCTAATAGATCAATTAAGATTTGCTTACACATTTGCTCATAAACACATAGAAAACTTATAACTTTTAAACACGTAAACTAGCTAAAAATGACAAAATGATGACCGGCCTGAAGTCCTATATAGGTTATTCGCACTGAATAATTTCCTGACCTTATCACATCTGTGACATGGGACTGTCACGCCTCGGATTGGACGGAGGCGAGTGATTAATGAATTTTACATCATTGTACCATTTCGATCAATCATTCAACCTGTTGCTGCTTCAACAGAAGCTATTGAAAAGGCATTATACAGTCGCTAGCACTTGCCTAGTCATACTAGACCTAGATTATCCTCACTTTACTGTTAGTCATAATGCTATTTTTGTCAGATCTACATTAAATGGTATATTGACTAAAATCTTTTTAACCTTTACAGTTTGGAGTCCAGAGATACAACCAACAAATCTATTTCTGCCCAATCTGGCCAAACAGCAGTGTCACTTACTTTTACGCTAGCAGTGTTAAGAGCTGGTACGTTCTAGTTCAAAGGATCTAAGGGAAAGATCCATGAATTTATCAGACGAGTTCCAACTTCATCCGCAGGGTTTCGAGTTATCGAGTTCGGATTAGTAGATTCTTCGTATCTATGATAACTTTTTTGTTACAGAACTCTGAGTTATCATTTGTTACCGGCATACAATAATTAATTTGTAATACGCACATATCTTCGTAAATAGATTGTTAGATTACAACCCGAGTGCGACATTAAAGATTTTATCTATGTCATGTGTCTAGTTATTATTACCATCATCAACCCATTATTGTCCCACTGCTGGGCACTGGACTCCTCTCAGTGAGAGGGATTTAGTCCACCGCGCGGGTCAAGTGCAAATTGGTAGACTTCATACACCTTTGAGAACTTTTTTTTAACAACTCACAGATGTGCAGGTTTCCTCACGATGTTTTCCTTCACGGTAAATGATAATCAAATGGTAATTATTTTTTAATTTCTAGTACACACATAAATCAGAGCTGCGTGCCCGGAATTTGAACTTCGGACCCATTAGGCTATGACTGCTCTCCATTAGGCCATCACTGCTCTAGATATTATATTCAACTTAAATATTTTATATAATAATGCGAGGCAGCTTCATAAACTCGAACCTTTCTTTTGTCTTCATAATAAATAATCTGTCGTGTCTTTTTGACGGTCTTATTTGGTAATCCCTTCGCAGATACGCGCTTAGTCGGTGCGGAAGGATTAAGTCAATACGGGCGTAAGGTAAATATTGAGGATGGGCAGAGCGAATAACTCTCGTAAAGATATTTGGGATGGTATGACCTGTATTTTCAATATAGGTAAATTCAGTTACTGCTTATATGTACATATTTGAATGAAATTGTGCGGAACTTTCGTAGAAATCGTTAAATCTGAAAACTATTATAGTAGTGATGTATTCTTTGGTGTTTTTTTAAAGACGCTTTCTACACACATAGCCCCACAGTAGGATTTTCTCCTGTGTCGTGGGTGCCACGGACACACAAAGACGAATACACAAACACCCAGACCCAGAACAGAAATCTCAAGTCATCATTCAGATATCTGTCTAGCCGGGAATCGAACCCGGGACCCACTGCGCGTCAGACCGGTATGATAACCGCTCCGCCACGGGTGTCGTCGTCGATTTTGGCACGTGGAAGCAAATTTATAAAGAACAGGAGTTCTATCTGATGTCAATTGTAGTTGGGAATGTTGGGATGTTACTCACAATGACTAAGATGCTCGCTTTATTTGAAAGCTGGTAACCCTTCCTCCAAAAAGCAAGAGTATATTCACACTAGAAATAGATGTGGCGGTCGTCCCTCTCTAGACGAGTATTTATTCTATCTCTGAAACTCATCCTGTCAGTATCGGTAAACCAGAATGAAAATAGTCGGAAGTTGCAATCAAAATTGTTGAATGAATTCTGAAAACAATAATACAGCAGTTGATGTATTCTTCGAATTCAAATTCTGTGAACATTCAGTTAAATATTTGGGTCATATTCTATTACTGCTTGTAACATATGTGACCAAAAAATAATTAATTGTCACTGTTACGTAACGATTCAACCACTATCCGTGCAATAGTGGTTGAATCGCGACCTGTTAATCGGGAGTCCGAGGTCGAATCTCTCCTCACCTCACCTCAAATTTTTCGTAGTTCTGCGCGTATTTGAATTGAAGAATGATTACTGTCACTAGCAAGTGACGTGTATTTGTCATTACCGCAATAACGGTAATTACAAATAGTTAAAATCTAAAATAAAAAAGTCTTCTTATTCGCAATTGGACAGTGTGGATTCTTGGACAGTTAAGTGTCTCGTGTCCAACAGTTGGACTGTTATGAATTCTTGAAGTAATACGAGTACTTATATATTTACATATCCAAATAAAATATATGTACAATTATGAAGTCATTCCGTTAAATATTTTTGTTAGTTTAACGTTGACTTACATGAAGCCTGTAAACACACATTAGGTGTAATCGAGCAACAGTCGATGAAGAAATTACTAAAATCATTTTCATAAAGACCTCAACATAACTGTGGCATCTTAAAAGTACTTCGTGTGCCTATAAATACAAAGTCTATATTACATAGAATGAAAATTGTTTGATATTGGCATAAAGATAAGTAATGCGCCATGCCTATTAAACGTTCATTAGGAATTTTCTCCCGAATCTTTTGATTTCCTATCTGGCACGTTCTACGTCGATCGGTTTTTGGGAGTTTGTGAAATTCAGATGAACTTAAATTAATGCTTAGTTTGACTTTCATTGTTCCAATATGAATAATTGATTTAGTTCAAGCTCCTGCGCCTTCATTGTCTCGTCGAATAATAAATGTTCCTAATCATTGCTACCACTGGATCCGTTTGACTTGATTACTACCTAATGTAAATAATAAATATAAAGGTAGTCAATTAAACCTTCACAAATTTTGTTAAGCTTAAAATAGATTTTATAGAAGTGTATCTAAATAAATCTCAGATAAATAAAATAGGTAGATTACTCACCGCCTTGTATTTGAGTGAAGCCAAAAAAACACGCTACTTTCATGTATTTATACGCACACACTTATACAAAACTAGAATGGTTTAATGCCAGCACCTTTGTATATTTATCCTCACATAATCAATTTTATAGCCCGACCATTTTAAAAATGTCGTCATTTTTTGTTAGGAATGATAGATCTACCTACTTTATTTATCTGAGACTAAAATATGAAAGATTTAAATTTACTTGTAAAAGTTACGTAATAAACTAGTTGCTATATAAAAATGTGTTTTATATTTACTAATATTTTACCTCTACCTATTATACATTATGCCTAACTATAGCAAAGAAATATCTATACAAATAAATAAAATTGAAGTGTCTGTAATTTCAAAATAGCATTATTTTACTCAATGCATATGAAACACGATACCTACAACGAAAATGCAATTAAAAAAATGTCGCCTGTTTGTCTGTTTGACTGAAGTATCTTCTAAACGGCTGAACCGATTTTGACGGGACTTTCATTGAAAGATAGCTGACGGTCTAAGGCCAAACTGAGTCTATTTTAATTTTTGAAAAATCCATTACCGCGCGCTCCATGTGCATGAGCGTTGTCGCGGAAGAGTGGGATGACATTTATATTTAAATATGTATTTTCTTTACTTTTTAAACGCGGGGATCAGCTAATGTTAATAATATAATTAATAATGTTTGTAAAGTCAATTGTTAAATAAATAATTGGAAATCTACTCCTGAGGGATCGTTAGAGAGAACCTTATACGATATCAATATATATAGTTACCATTAATATTCTGCATTTCGACGAAAGCGACGTGCGTGGTGGGGTCTGCGAGGCAGGCGACGGCGCCGCGGTTGCCGAAGTACACGTTAGTGGAGTCCCAGGCGCATGTGACTGTAATAAATAAAATAATAATAATAAATTCAACGATAGAACTCTATATGGTACGACTCCGGCGACACCACCGCTACAACTATTTCTGCCTTATAACAGCAGCGTGTTTTTGATGAAATAACTTCAAAAGTCCTATGGGTCAATACGACGACCCGGATGGTGCAATGGTTAACACGCCGGACCGCTAATCCGAGGGTCCTGGGTTCGATTCCCAGCGAGG
>DWPV01004399.1:0-13674 GCA_018251915.1 Urbanus proteus proteus
GTCTGTTTGTGATTTCAAAATAACATTTTTTACTCAATGTATATGAAAGTATACACGTTACCTATAACGAAAATGCGATTAACAAAAATAGTCTGTCTGTCTGTCTGTTTGGCAGAGGTAATCTTTTAAATGGCTGGACCGATTTTAACGGGACATTCACTGGAAGATAGCTCAAGGTTAAGGCGTAACATAAGCGTGTGCTCCACGCGCATGCGGACTTCCCTCAAGGGAGAGCGGGATTTCAGTTATGTTTAAATATGTATTCCTTTTTACTTTGTAAGCGCGGGTGAAACCGCAGGGATCATCTAGTTTTATAATAAGATGATAACATGCCTACATAAATTATGCATTATACGAGTGTGAACGGTAATGTGGTATCGCGTACCCTAACAATTATTATCATACCAGTCTTCGTCGCAGATCCCAGGTTTGATTCTGAATAAATAATTCAGCTCTAACCGATTCTGTTTGAGAGTCCATTGTACTAACGACACATTGAATCCTAAATGGGGACTAGGAGAGTAAAGGTATAAGAGCCTTAGTATTATTACTAATTATTCTGTGACAAAATTTAAAGTTAAATAGAATATTTATGCATTTTATTAAAAAGCCAGAAAATATTCAGGCTTATCAAAATTTTATTTGCTTGTATGTAAACATTGTAGCTCAAGGACATGATATTTCAAATAATATAACGATAAACATAATTAATCCAAATACCGGTGCATTTGACATAGAATGCTGACCACTCACTATCTAGAGGACATCTCGTCTGGTAACGTCAACAAAAATTTTTAGCCCGAAAATTGTTAACATAAATGACATTGCTGAATAGTTGGTACTTGACACACATTTCAAGCTGATAAATACCGATTGTCGGCCTATGAGACTGTTCATTTGCCCATTCATTAGCTGTTTGCGGTAAATACAATGCTGTAAATGATTTTCAGGACAATAGACGACCTCCCATTTTCCGGCCGTTGTGTTCTGATTGTGCACTCTTTTGTTGTCTCTACGTCCTTTAAAAGTACGTGAAAAATGTGCCAATCTGTATCAGGGATGTTATGGAGCTCCGTAACCGTAACCGAAACTATCGGATATCCGAAACAACAAAACTATCCGAAACCGTAATCGAATCCGATATAAAAGTTTCGAATAATTTCGTAACCTAATATGTACATAATGTCAGGTTTTCATCTGACCGAGCCGACATAGTAACTGTGTACGTTTCTTAATTGCAAATAGAGTAAATCATTACTTCACTGTACAAACTTTTTTAAATTATTTCTTGAAAATCGTATCAGTAACCGAAATTATCGGATAATCTGAAATTAATCCATATCCATAACCGAATTCGAAACCGATTTTTTTTTCATATATCCGTATCCAGATCCAGATCCGTAATTTCATATCCATAACATCACTAATGTTTAGTATGTTATTGTACGTACCAGAGTATAGTTAGGTACGGGTAGGTTAGGTTAGGTTTAATTCGAAATCGAATCGAATTCGAGGGACTGTATGCGAAATGTTACATTTTAATTTATATTTATTTGTATCTATAGAAAATATTCTAAAGGTTAATTTAAAATATCTCCTATAGATGGCTTTGCATGCATTAAATTACATCAAAATCCGTTGCGTATTTTAAAAAATCTAAGCATACATAGGTACAGACATCGGAAACGACTTTATTTCATGCTATGTAGTGATAGTGAAGATATACGTCTCAAATAGATTAATCTGAATGAGCTTATCTCTATACATTATACACTAATGTAAATATAATGTACTTATACATAATATATTTCAAAGCAGCTTTATGTTATATAAGCCCACTATAGACCAAATGCCTAATACTACTTAGTACTAGTAAAGTGGTAGACTACGATAACCCAAAACTTTATGATTTAACACTTAAACGAATATCGATATTGGAAACTTCTAATCTGATCGTAAAAGCGGCTAAGACTGAAAAAATCTCGAGAAGAATTTTTACCGTATGGGGAACTGATAAAACTTTCCACTTTAAGTTTTTAAAGCCAACAGTCGAAGTTAGTCGGAACTTAGCCCGCGTATTTTCAAATGGCTTAGCACATGCATGCTTTCTATGCAGACTACTGCAGTGTGCATATAAATTGTATAGGTATATGTAGTATTTATATTGTCTTTCACAAATTATTGCCCTACAGGTGATCTCTTCTCAGCGTACGAGAAGTTTAGGCTTCAGGCCATAGTCTAACGCTCTGTCATATTACGAATGGGAAGACTACACTTTTTATTAATGTAAGACCCTGAGGGGTTTAGGTTTCTTCACGATATTTTCTTTTGGCATTAAAACAACTAATTTCTAATATGCAAAAAAAAAGAGAAGTGAGTCTAACATTAATTAATCCCCAGACTTCAATGTAAGAGGCAGAGTTCAAAATACCTATTACTTATATACAATTATGCATAAGTCTCCGCTTACTAATTATTTCTTTAAATTGGTTTGCAATATTATATTCCTTTCAGAGAAAGATTTAACATTAACCAGTTCCTCGTATGTAGAGCGGTAAGACCAGTTGACGTAACCCCTGTAATTGCAGAAAGCCAGAAAGTTTCGATAATGACAGACTTGTTTGCCATAAGAAAGTATATATATTATGCGTTTTCTCTTTGTGACATGGTTAAATGATTGTATAATATTTTTTTAGTTTTTACAAAAGTTATTTTTACACTGCAAATGTCAATAAATTAATTAAAAAATATTAACTAACTTTATTTTAATGAAACCTGGGGTATTGTAGTACTTTATTACAGTTGTAGGTTGGTTGTAGGTAGGTAATTCCATAGGTGCATGTCATTTAAACTAATTTGTTTAAAAGTGTCAAAGGTTGACGTAAATGACCGCGATAAAGACAGAACAAATGAGACTTAATTTTATTAAATTAGGTCTTTGAACCTTTTACTGTTTTGTCGTAATTCTGCTAATTCCCTAAAATATCCAAGGCGGTCTCACAGACGTCATTGTCGTGTCAACTCAACAATAGGCATTCGCGTGACAACGCTCGACTTTAGAAAATAGCCCCAAATTACTTTTCAACATGATTTACCGCACCAGAGTTAAAGTTACCCCCAATTAATTTGGAGCATTTTAATCCAGAATAAACCTCACCTTAAAATTTATTTTTTAATTACGAACAGCTAGGGTGATTAAAACTAGCACGATTAAATTGCAGCAATTAAATTAAAGCTATACGTTTTTCTGCGCCACAAGAATTTACAAAAGACGGTTCAGATATTTCCCTTGTATGAAAGGCTAGGTTAGCTACGGCCGGCGTTACAAGATGTCGTTTAGAGGAAGTGGTCTCATCCAATTAAGAGCAAGCTCCCTGGATTGCTTTCAGCGTTTTTGTCGTTTTTGTAATTGTCTTCCCGTACCTTGCCCCTTAAAATTGCACAGGAAACGTGTATCTCATTCCTTTATAATTTTAATAATAAGTATATTATGATAGCTTAAACGAAGTAAACAAATACAATAATTGTTTATGCAGCTGGCTTTAATTTTAAAGATGTTAAGGGCGAGATTGTGATAACTATCAGTTAACAGTGTGTACGTGTTTCCTTTGCCATTAAACATTGTCTTGGGTATTAAGCCCATACGTTACGCTGAAAAGCGTATTATACTTATCACATGTTTAAAACTTAACAAATGCATCATACACAGACATTAATATGAAGTATTCATAAAAATATTTTGTTTTATAATGTCTTTGTTCACTTAACGTTATTTAAACTGTTTTATTATTATCACTCATTTTCCTGTCATTAACTTCTAATAAGAATAAGTTGTAATAATGTTTATTTTTTACGTACTATTTTTATTCATTACTAGTTGATCCCCACGGTTTCACCCGCATGAAAAAGTTAAAAAGAACACATATTTAAACATAAATATCATCCCGCACTCCCGCGACGGCGCGCGCTAATGGATTTACCAAAAATTAAATTAGCCTATGTCACGCCTTGGACCTTCAGCTATCTTTCAGTGAAAGTCCCGTTAAAATCGGTCCAGCCATTTAGAAGATTAGTTTAGCAAAACAGACAGACAGACAGACCGACAGACAGACCGACAGACAGACAAACCGACAGACAGACCGATAGACAGACCGACAGACAGACCGACAGACAGACAGACAGACAGACAATTTTTTTTAATTTCATTTTCCTTATAGGTATCGTGTATACTTTCATATGCATTGAGTAAAAAATTGTTATTTTGAAATCATAAACAGACACATCAATTTTATTTATTTGTATAGATATATTTTATATGTAATTTATCCTTAAATAAGTACCTATAACATATACACGATCGCTTAAGACTAACATTAAGGTACACACATCCAGTTTTTCAATAGGTTATTCAAATTGACATTTGCTTAGTAATCACAAATGTTATGTTCTCGAAGCTAATTAAAAATGTATCATGTCATAATGTCGAGACTAATCTATCTCACGCGTGACTCATCTCACGTGGCGGGGTCGTGACTGCTACATTTGGGATAATGGTCATATACACTAAGCGTAGTAGCTTGCGCGAGTACTATCGTCGCTACTAGTACTAAGTGTCGAACGTTAAGCAAATCGTTAACCGCGAGGGAAATCATCGTATCGATTGAACTTATCTTCTTTCGGTCTGAATTTCGATTGTTAAGTGATATTTTTTATCTCTAAATAAGCACTAAAGTTGAAAATGCTTCATAAGTTAACGCCCCGGTAAAATACAGTACGGTACAATTAACAACATATTAAGAGTGTTTTAAAGAAAAATGGCGCCTATATCTATATTGCATTATTAAAAATCTTTATACATTTTTATGACAAAAAAGGACTGTATCAAATGTTTCTGAAAAAGATAAATAAAAGTATTGTACTATTCATGCGAATCACTAAAGATTACAATCGTATATGGCGGCGGAAGTTGTTCCTACTATCTTGTTTCCTTCGTATTCAAATCTTTGTTTCACTGTGTACGGTGTGAAAAAAAACTGTAGGTACGTCACTGTTAAGCATTTTTGGTTTGTGCCTGAAGTGCAGGAAAAATGATATTTTTCATTACAGGCACGACCAGAGTCTGCGCGATCTCATACGATATATGTATTTTAGAAGGTACGAGTAATTACGTTAATTCACACAGCATAGCAAAATACAATTATATCGGCCACGGTCTGTCTCGCTTTATGTCTATAGTATATGAACTGTAAAGTGTGTTCAAATACATTGAAACTTGGCACAGTTACTAACAATTTAGTACTTGCGCAAGCTACTGCGCATCGTCTGTAACTAGCATAAGAAATAGCTCACTTATCGCTCTGTACCTCGGAGCTATTCCACCTAACTGTTGTACACACGAACTTACAACAAGAAATTAACTACAAATCACTATTCAATTACCAGTAATAAGCAAGGCAATCTGCTGGTTACGATTTTATTATGCAAATATCTGTAATTAAATTGTCGGCAACCCAATCTAGTATCTGCTTAATTATATATCACCGAGAAGATTGTAAAAGTCATTTTGTTCATTAATTTTATATACGAAAACAAAACAGGCTTCTAACACGTTTTACCGCATAAACAAAAATTATTATCATAAAGAATCGTCTTTTTATTTAAATTTGAATCTATATTTACACTTGTAGAAAGACTAGTCCAGTCCGATTGAAACATCACCGAAGAGTCGAAACTACTGAAGAAGAATCATGAGTTTCGATTCTGTAACAAAATATTTGCAATTCCACCCTAAGAATTTATTAGTGTACTAGTTTTTACCCGCAGCTTCGCTCGCGCTAATGTGTACACGTCATTCGCACAAAGAGGCCGAAGGTATAAAAGTAGGTACATTGCAAGTATAAAAGTTACTTCTCTATCCCTCGGGAGTAGCATCATTTTTTGGGATAAAACGTACCCTATGTCCTTTTCCAGACCCTTAGCAATGTGTGTGCAATATTTCATAACGATCGGCTTAACAGTTAAAACGTGAAGGCGTTACAAACAAATTAATTATGACTACTAATTTGAAAGTTGAAATTACAATACGAATTAGTATTAGTGCATCATACATAGGTACATTAACTACGATGTGTCAAGTGCGCTCGAGATACTAAAGAGAATAAAGTGACTTCAGCATCTCAATATGTAATCGCAATGAAGCGATGTATCTCTATTTGTTATTTACATCAAACGAAACTAGAGAATGGGGGCAATATAAGACAGGGGCAAATACAGAAATACAGGTTGGAAGGCTTCTCGCGTAGTGAACTTAATCTGGTGCGGGTAGAGCCTTTTGTTAGGGGATAACTAATATGCAAATGAGAATGTTAATGGAGAATCGAATGAAGGGATGTCATTCGTTCCTACAATCTCTCATGTTTAAAGCGCTTGATATGTATGTAGGTAAGGTAGGTTCATAGTTCCAATTTTCTTTTGTATAGTAAATAGAGTTTAATACGATGCAAGAAACTGAAATTACAAGGGAAAAATATAAATCTTGACACGAATTTGTCTATTTACTTATACAATAGTGTAATTACAAATAAAAAGAGTTGTAGTGTAAAAGAAGAGTCAATTACTTTACAGTTACGTTGATTAAATTATCGTTTAAAAATTGCGAGAGCGAAATTACAGAAAGAAGATTCTCCTTAATTTGAAATAAATTAAGTTTCTATTTTTACAATAAAAATAGACTTTCCATTCAAAGCCACAGTTGAGAGTAAATACTGCAATCGCAATCTAGCGAAGTAATATGAATAGGAAGCTTTATTTACTGGTAACAGCAAAGAGATCTAGGGAAAGAGGCCAATATACGACAGTGCGGTAAACAAATACAGATACAGGTTAAAAGACTTCCCGCGTTCTGTAGTGACCTCTCACGGGTATCAATGACTGAGCCTTGTTTGAGAATAGAACAGATATGCAAATGAGGCGAAGTGAAGTCATAGAGTTAGTATACTTAGAGTAGAAGAGCCATAGGCAGGCCTGTCAGTACGAGTGTCCAAAAAATAATTAAGAGGGTAGATGACAAACATATACCTAGATATCTTTGTCTTATCACTATATTAGATTATATTTAGGGAGGCAGACTTATCCAAGGCGTTCCGACTTAGTCCTCAGGGGTACCAACGCATTTGTGACCAACCTCAAGTAAAACTGTTCTTATCTGGGGATGATGATAAATATCCATGAGCGGCAGTGGCTACTTACCATCAAGTGGACTGTATGCTCGTTTGCTACTCACATTTTATAAAATGAGTAGCATTATTTTCTTTCTCTTTTTTGATGGAGACATTTTAGACTGGCTGCCCTTCTCTAAGTATAATAACTCTATGAGCGAAGTAGAGGTGGCGCAACCATTGTCAACTTCTAGCCCGAAATAGGGCTGTTAGGTTGTTAGCGGTAGATCAGTGCTATGAACTTTAGATCTCATGCTCGTGGTGTATGTTCAAATATGATCCACACACGCAATAGTACCATTACATGTACATACAAATAAGCTTTTAAATTACATGTTCTAAGATAAATATTGTGAAAAAATGGGCATGTCAAAGAGTTCTTTATATAATTATTGAATGTATGTAATTATAGCTCTGATCTACCGTTGATTATGATATAAACTCTGATGTCATGCCCCGTACGGATACAATGTATACTACAAAGGTACTAAGCCTGGATGACCGAGCTTTACTCGGTTCTTTTTTAGTACATCATGTTTTTGGAAATAAAACCTAGCTAGATTGATTTATCGCCCCCGAAACCTCCTAAATACAAAATTTCAAGAAAATCGTTGAAGCCGTTTTTGAAATCGTTGATACAAATATAAGAATTACTCGTTTAAAGGTATTAGATTCGTCTTTTACAAACTCTGATAACCGTATGGTTAATATGAAAACGGCAATATGGCCTACATAATATTATATTACTGCTATTCGGTATAAAATGCAAATTTACCTAAAAATAAACAAATGTATGCTATCCGTAAATTTATGACCCATTCCGAGACTTCATATTTAAAGATATGACAGGTAATATGAAGCCCTGTTCGAGAATAAAAATAAGAATCATATTTTTTATGAAACGGGAGTAAAAAAGTCGTTTCTCTCGGAATTGTATATTTTAGAGCTTATAAGTGGTTAAAATCTATGAGTAGAAATTCGGTCTGATCCTATATCTACGTCTAATCTCTACGTATTAAAAATCATGTACCTATTTGACATATGTATAAAGGCTTACGATGCAGTCTTGTCATTCAATTTGTACATTAAATATATCGACAATATACATTTATGAAAAGATTTAGAATGCTACCTGCAATCAGTCACAGACCTCTGTCTGCCAGAGTCTGCAGACTAAATGGAAATGCCTCGTTAGAGTATATCTCTCTTTCTACGCTCTTTAAACCAAAACACAGTAACTTAACACACTTAACACTCGTGTTAATAGGCAGGAATAGGTATAGGTGTGATGCCTACAGAGTCAAGTAGTTATTAGTTAAGATCTAACCCTATCTTGTGAGTCCGGCTACCGTCGCCGTCCCCATGACAAAACGGTACTCGTTTCAAGCCAGTTTTTTGCCGTACTCGCAGACACTAGACACTACAACGCAAGTTTATGATCTATAAAAACTAATGAAAGCTGCCTTAACCAGTTTTAATAGCACGCTGTAAAAAGATGCTGTGAACCACGCTTGTTAATTAAAACACGGAAACGACCGTCAATCAATCCAATACTTGTATATCGCCTGATAAAAAATAACTCCGATTGCAACAGTATATTTTGAAAATATATGATTTGATTAGATTTTATAATTAAGACCAAATAAATAAAAGGTAAAAGAAAGTTGCTTAATAGTGACCGATTTCAGTTTAGAGCTATACAGTATACACGTCTTCACTAATACCTACCTATAAGTAAGAATATAGTTGGATATTGCTGTGTTTATGTACCGAATGCTCTTTAATTTGGCGCAAATTATATATATTTAAAGATAACCATTAGGATAATTTGGGATTATTTCAATAAACGTGGCACGAGCGTAATCATTGCTTATTCCACAAACGGCCTCTAAAATTAAACATAACGATGGGCTTTAACAAATACGGCGATCAAAATACGAAATAATTGTGATATTAGTTGTGCAGTAACGCATTTATCTACAGACATGCACCGTTAAGCTCGTGCAGTCGTGCCAAATCTCTTCATTAAACTGGTCGGGCTTCGGCCTGGGAGGCGCCCGTAGCGGTACCCCCTTGTTTACATTACTGTACTCCATCAACTATACTTACTATTTACGAGCCGGCATTACCATAATAGCCAGTTAGTCCATTCAACGCTTACGACGCTCCGATATCAACGTTCCTCTCCACACACAATGCTGACCTTTGTTTAAACGAGTCAATTTCAATATGACATATCGTTATAGCCCAATTCTAATAGACAATATAATTTTAGGCATATTCCACATGATTTATTACTCACATATCTACGCAGTCACGCAACAATATCAATGAGGCAGGTCACGTACACGCGCATTTTAATAACGGGTGCGTTGTGTTTGTGTATAAAAAAGTCTATTTGCCTATTCCCCGCAGGTTACGAGGCGAACGACTGACATTCGTATTCGGTACCACATACGGCGCCATTGTTTAAAACCGAATTACTATCCAGAACATAAAATTAAAGACTCATCCGTAGGCTGGAGGAGTGTGAGACGCTTATTTGGATGCACGCAAGGTTGCAATGTTCGCCGTCAGAGGGCCGGCCGCGTGCGACGAATGCCAATGTGCAATTATATTTAGCGTTCATTGCGATTACTGCTTGTTGAATTAAATAGAAACTGTGTCAAAGTGACGATTGTTCAAGACTGTTGAACTGCGCAATGTGTTTGTTGCGTGCGTGTTTGACCGCTAAATCGTCGCATTTATTTTTACAATTGCATATTCAATGTTATTTAAATCTAAATCTCTACTGAAAAGTATTTCCTAAACCTATCCAGCAACCTTCATGAATCAAATATATGATCATTGAAGAAAAATGTCTCGCTATGCAAAATGACCGGAACATACACCGGCATGTAAAACTTTAAGAAAATCTATAGCGTGATTTAGAATGCACAGGGCATATCAACTGTTACAAATATCCATAGCGTGTAATTGAAACTAACTTCCTACAAGTATGTATATTTTTAATAAACTATTCATACTAAGGTGTATCTATTCTTTTCGTTAAGGTAAATAAGACATTTATTTGCAAGAACAGATTATCAAAAAAAACTCCCAGTTTATAACGATATCTATCACCAAGCACCTAAAACTTTAATATTATCACGCAGGTGTCCCATTAGCACCAGGAAGCATAGGTACATCAAACATTGAGAAAAAATGGCTACGGTGGCTGAATAAATAAATCTACACAAACATAGCGGCCATTTTAAAGTGCTAGCAACGAACATTCGTTTCCTCAATTCACTTTCTTTGTATTAAGCGATTGCTGTCATGATATGACATGACAGAATAAAAAAACAATTTTAATCGATTTAAAATGCCGATTATTTCTGCGAATAAAAACCACACGTTATTATCGCTAATTAATTACATACCTACATCAGCAATACCTACAATAAAGTAACGCGAATGTTATTTACAGGTTAAATAACATTATCCTCGTGACCTTTGAATAGAAACCTTTTGTATAAGTTGTTATATAAAAACATCAATCATTAATTATACGATCAATTTATGACTCTTCAATTATACTTTAGCCAGTTTGATATTTTTTGTCACTTAAACAAATTATAAAGTAGTTAGAACTAAGTTTCTAATTCTAAGTTCATCCATGAAATTTTCCTTTCAATTACCTAAATTTTAAATTTTAAATTCGAATAATTCATTCAGCTAACATTGTGCTAATTCAGCAAAAAAGCGTATAGTATGCATTATACTGTTTAAAAAAAAACTTTGTTAAAACTGTTAGCTTCGGTCAAAGCGTTACAAATCCCAATCTAAACATATCTCTTCTTATGGTTACAGAAATATGTTAAGCAGTCAAAAAGTAGGAATTAAGCCTGAACCTATTTTGGAGTCTGATAAAAATACAATCATAAGCCTTGGTACGCATACGTTGGAACGTTCGGGCTCTACCAGTCGCGTTGGCACCCGTCCATTTGTCACGTACATATCACGATCGGCTCAACTAACCATACATGAGAGCGCAACGGGAATTAATGTTGCATTCAAAGAATTTTCGTTTTGACTTTTACTGAACAGCTTGCGTTTAAGCGTACTTTATAAGACTAACTTATGATAATTAACTGTAACCGTCGTTGCAATTATAAGTTGCGTTGGCAGATATTTTTGAATGAATTAACGTAACGGTAAACCTTTTGGTGTCATGGATTTATAGTATACGTATTCTGTATGATTTATAGTATACATATTCAATATATTGGAATGTTTTAATTGCTTATAATGGTAAAAAAACCAAAAGCAAAAAGATAAGCAAAAGGTGGTAGAACATGGTAGTAGTTGATGGTTTTAAAGGTGGTAGAACTCTATGTAGTTCGACTCCGGCGGCATCACCACCGTACCTATTTCTGCCTCATATTAGTAGTGTTCAGCGCTGCTGTGATCTGGTCTGAAGGGTGTAGTAAGGGAGACATACTTATCCTAGGCGTTCCAACTCAGTCCTCACGGGTGACAACGCATCTATGGTCAATCTCAGATAGGACCTTGATCATAAAATCATAAGATCTGGGGTTGATTACATATGTCCATGGGCGGCAGTGTAGGTATATGATAACTACATTGAGAATATGATATTGCTAAAACAGTTGTTCCTTGTTTACTACATAAGGTTGAAAAGCAATTCATTTAAGTACAATTTTTCTGTTTGACTGTTGCAACGTTAGATATTTGTGAACCGTTGCAACGTAGCCAGGTTTAAAACGCAGACACATTTGTCAGTTGTGTTGGCACTAGTCCATTAGTCACGTATCACGGTCGGCTGAACAAACCGAACACATCGAAAACTACATATCAAAATAAAGACGAAACAATCAAGTTTTCGTTGTGATTTCATGCCGACAGTCTATTTTTACTGTAGTCATTCAACCGATAAGTACAATAACAATATTTAACTGCAGTACGGGATAGTTGTCAGTGTTGGCACGCGTCCATATGCAGCAATCAATTGTTCAAACCGCATATAAAAGCGCGACTGCCACTGCCACTCCCGCCAAACGTGTGTACACTATCGATCTTCGCTGTTTAACTTTAAAAGTTAGCTACTAGAACTTACGTTAGGAAATAGATAGCATTTTGTCGCTGCAAAGCGTTGCGTTGAGTTAGAAAAACAGAACATTTGTCTCTTTGGCAGCGTTACATTTATAATGTTCAACGGAGCTTATCGTGGTCAACATATAGGAACAGGTGTTTATTAAATATAAAGGAGTAAGGGATATTAAGACTGAGTTAGGAATATACAAAAAAACATAGTAACAGTAACACAAATATCAGTAAGTAAAGTAATTCCTATTTGTGTCTACTATACTGTATGGGCTGTATTTCGTCTCATATACATACAGTATTTTCCACTATCAAAAATCTGATAAAAAGTACCCTAAAACGAAACGTACTTACGTATTTTAAACGTATTTTATTTTTTAATTTCAAACTTTATTTCCTAAAATACCAAGTAAGATGGTATACAAAGCAAAATTACTTTTACATTATGCTAGACACTAGCCGCCAGAGTCTACCATGCGTAGGCCTGTAAAGTTAGGGTAGGTCTAGTTTACAACATATTGGGCTAAAACCGCAGTCGCATTAGTCAGTCGCGTTGGCACTCGTCCATTAGTAACGATCATCTGCGTTTTGCGTACTGTGAGCGGCGCGACGCCGGGACAACACGCCAACGTTCCGTTATGGACGACTAATTGGGACTAATTCCTAGGTCAGTGACGTTGTACTTTTCATATTATTCATTTTGTGTTACTGTGTAACACATTTAGTATCTTTTTCAACTGCTTTCAGTACATAATTCATAAAACATGTTCAATAAGAGCAATTTAACAGTCAAGTTTAATCCGTTTTCTTGTAAAATATTTTTAATTTTTATTAATCCTACTTTAAAATATAACATGATCCAATAAAAACTTAGGATAGGACTAGTATTTACACAACACATGCAGCAGAACCGCAGTCACATTAGTCAGTCGCGTTGGCATTCGTCCATTAGTAACGATCAACTGCACTAACCGCGTACAGCGAGCGGGACAACGTTCCATTACTCACGACTAATTTTTGTACCGATAAAACATTAGTTGTCCCTTTTTTATTCAAATTATTAATTCGAAGAATTGGTCTTATATTAGAGATTTTATTTATTTAATTATGCCTTTTATGAAATAATAAAGTTAGTAATCATCAGTTTTCACTACTTTATAACTACAGTACTACTACTATACTATTTAGTAACTACTACTACTATCAATTTTTAGGTAGAAAGAACACACATGCTAGGTACATAAAATAAGTCATAGATAAACTACAAATTTTCCTTAAAGGAGATCATTCAAGTCTCGAACATTTTGTACCCAAAAATGAAAGTGCCGGCCAGAGAAAAAAAATAGTGGAT
>DWPV01004400.1:0-13674 GCA_018251915.1 Urbanus proteus proteus
ATATACGATATCTATAACAAAAATGCAATTAAAAAAAATTGTCTGTCTGTCTGTTTGGCTGAGGTAATCTTCTAAACATTCCCGATTTTGACAGGACTTTCACTGGAAGACAGCTGAAGGTCTAAGCCGTTACATAGGCGGCTTTAATTTTGAAAAAAAAAGCATTAGCGCGCGCGCCACGCCACGGGTTCCCTCGCGGAAAAGCGGGGTGTTTGTTTCCTTTGTTTAGATGTGTATTCCATTTTACTTTTTTAACGCGGGTGAAAACGCGGGGATCAGCTAGTTCAAAATAATTCTGTTGGTTCTATGTAAATAATACCAACGTTAGGTATTAGATACAAATTAAAATACCCGTTTTACAAAATTTTGCCTTCATATGTAAATAAAAGTAAGAAAATCAATTAAATGATAATTTTTTATAATATTTATGGACAGATTCGTACTTATTGTACTTAATATAATATTTAGATTTGTTTAAAATAATTTTAAACACTTAGTCTCTGGATACAGTTTCTTATGCATGATTTATGACTGATTAGGTAGAGACTAGAGATCCTTAATTTTTTATTTAAGTAAGTATATCAGTTAAGTCACAATTACATGAATTCACGTAGATAGGGAGATAAAGAAATACTTACATAAAAATCTGTCATACGAACTAAAGATCAATTTTAGTTGTTATGGTTTCATTAAGTTTAGTAAGTGTGGTGTGTAAAAAAGGAATAAATTCCTTCAAATTCCTAAAAACCCTTTAAGCGTGCCTATCTATCAAGTAATTATTTTATCAAACACGTTGCCGTTGCCTCTAATTTACAAAATGGCAGTTGCCTGTATGCAAATATTAGCTAGCCGGAGCGTATGCGCTAGGTCAGGCGATACAAATTGGTTCTTACATTTTTAAATGCAATTTCGATAGGCTTAGCCTGTACGTAAAATATTCAACAATGGCATTGAAGTGTACCCGTATGTAAATTCTTTAGTAAAGTACCTATAGGAAAAGAAAGGGTAGAACGAGTATTCGTCAAGGTTCCACCAGTTCTTTGAGTTTTTGATGGATTATTGTGTATGTCGGATTGTCGGCTGATTTCCATATGAGACAACTACCTTAGTCTTCAGAAAAGACAAGGCATCTTTGATTCAACAGTAACCACTTAAAATCAGATGTATTATTATTTATGTGGTTCTACATAAGTACATTACTTTTATTTTAATTTCCTAGGAGTCTTAGGAGGTTACTTGGCAGTGTTCATTAATAAGTAACTTTTTTTTTGTAATAAAATATTCACAATTACACTTGGTAAACTATAATTTAGCAACATAACGACTTTCTTCATCATAAGCTTTTTATTAGCACTAATCGCAATATTTGTTCATTGTAAAGTACATAGATATAAAAATATCTGAACTTAGATTTTACGAGTTACTAGAGGTTTAATCTTGATTTATAGACCATCTAAATTGTTTTATATAATACATATAACGTCTTTAAATTAATTAACGTTAATATCAGTAACCGTTTAACCGAAGTTCAATGAAATTTTGTGAGAGTACGTAACGTAAAGTACCTACTTTTGGATATGACAATAGAAAATATTTTTTATCTAACCTTATTTTGTTATACCAAATACAAATAATTAAATATAATTATGTTTCGTTTTTTTATAAAAATAGGCTAATAAATAAATAAATATATGAGCAAGTGAGTATAATAATGAGCAAGTGAGTGCATACAAAGTAGAGAAATTCCAAACTATCGATCTACCGTTTGTTTAGCCCTATTGATACCGTACTATCATGTCTGTAGTACTATCTGTACGTGCGGGTCATTAATACCCCTATCATTTACTATGTTCGTTGTTTAAGTTCATACACATGTTTAAAGAAGTTCAATGTTCCATATTTTTATGATATGACCAAGTTATACGTATTTACTTTCGTATTTACTGTTGGTGGGTTCTGGGTATTTTCATTTTTATCTTTTGTGTTATTAAGATCCAGGATAGGATTATGTTTTTGAAGTGTTTGTGGTCATCGTTAACACTTTTTATCAATTTCGAATTAAACCGCCCTACCTGAGGTCGGGCTTAGTCCCGTTGCTGCCTCTAAGGACTAAGTTGAAACGTCTCGAATAAGTAGGTACCTACGTCTACCTTTTTTCGTTTTTTTTTTTTTTGGTGATGAGGGGGCAAACCTTTAAAAGGCACCCGACGCCTCAGGAGTGACGTCGGGTAATGTGGGATTTTTACCGCATTAAAGCCCTCCCGGTGGCCTTCCTCGGCGCTGCGAAGAGGACTCCGTGGTCTTAACAAGGAACGCCATCCGGAGTCCTCTGAACGCATTGCTCCATCGGGCTTAGCTCGGGCGAGCGCTGCTCTCGCTGTTGTTTCAATGTTGTCAAAAATGTTTCATATTTCAGCTCTTAAATGGTACCTAACAAATTAATATCTTCCTTAAACTCTGTGTTTTTTGTAAGTACCACCGCCACACCTTTATTGCTTTATATTATTTATTATTTTTGTACATAACAGAACTAAATTTTAGCAATGTAATAAAAAGTCCAGACAGGAATCCTGCATGCACGAGGATGTCATGTCAAATTGCTGGCAGGCACGCAAGCCGACGGACAGGGCTTGGCTGCCGTCAACACTACATTATTGCCTAAAACGTGTATTAAAGTACTTATAAACTTATTTAGATATGGAAGATTATGCTTCTGTTACTCCTATATTTGCCCGGATTGTGTACATTAAGAAGTACCCATTATAAGGCTTTAGGCTTTAACGCTATACGAAGTGTAACACAATCAACGCTCTAATCAGAAAACATCTGAAACGGAATGAAATAAAATTATAATTCCTATGTTACAGTGTAATTAGATGACGGCCTAAACAGTTCATTTAAAATTTACGTGAAAACCTTGTAATTTCAATTTCCTATTTCACATTTAAAGTTGAATTACATAAATTGACTACATTGACCAATCTATAAGAAAACCTAACAAGGTACAGACAATTACCTTCCTAAAATGGTTTATTGATATATCTTGACACCTGTGAATATAATTTACAGATACAGATTACTTAATTATTAACGTTACCTTTAGGCAGGCTGTAATGGACATAAAGACCATTTTTCTTTATCACTTCTGCATCACGCATCCATTTCTTCACGCTCCCCATAGCATATAAAAGGAGAATTCCTTATACAGATTCATCATATAATATTTGGGCATATATTGCGAAGCTTTTTAAAACTACATTGTTGCATCCTGGACTGTAATCATTAAGTTATGTACTTCTATATGGGGATAACGCTAGGCTTGTCTACAATGTTATTTATCGTTTTAATCTAGTCCCCTATTATACCAGTACAATGTATGTAGACTTGGCTAAAAATTCAATAACTCAGTAGGGCTAAGAATTATTTGATGGTATAATTAATGCCCTTTCATATTAAAATACGAGATATGACAATTTAATAGGAGTTTCAATCTTGAGTAGGGTTAAGTCGGTCATTGACTTTGTAGTTATAAATCTTTGACTTAATATTATTAGCTTTTAGGTACTTAAATGGAAGACTAGTTTAGGTATATTATGTTTTGAATATGGTGTTAGTCCAACTTAAGATTAATTGGATGTTACGTAAAATAATTGACTAATTGAGCTGGATAGGCTACATTCCATTCTATGATCTAAAGTTACCTACATGATTATAGCATATTCATTTTAAAAGTTTTGACTATCGTTGAAAACGTACTAATAACAGTAATGTATCCAACTCATTCGGGTGGTCAATGATTGTCTAGGGTTAACAGAACGCGGTCATTTAAACCGAACGCCAATCGATTTATTGCTTTCCAACACGAAACTGAAAACTTTCCTTATAAAATATGTATCGTTTTCACTGACACAGCTCCACTTGCTGGCTTCGTAGACGACCGACCTTTTTCGGTGAACTTTGTCATAGTTTTCCACTGATATTAATGGTATCTATAATTTAATTACTTAGACGCGGACGCGCGCGAATTTTCGAGCAATTTCCCATAGAGGAAAGTGCGGAAACGTTATCTAGTCTGAACTGAAGGTAAAATAAAGTTCACACGTGTTCATGGGGCCACGCTGCCTTACCGGCGATTGACAATGCGTACAGTCTCTCCAATAAGTTTATACCTTCCATAAAGCATTTTTTACGAACATTACGGAACGGAAATTTTAAAGATAAATTTTAATAACGTATGTCGAAGAGATATATCACTGTTTCATGAGACTATTTCGTCCATAGATTTACCTATTATAATATCCGCTGACTATTTAGTTTCATTCGTATAAAAAATGACTAGTATCTATTACCTATAGGTACACACGATAGGTACGGTATTTTGGGACATGTTTAGAAAATAAAGATTTTTTTTGGATTAATATTTAGGCAAAACAACTTTTTTATATTTGCGTTTTTTATAAGTATTTTCGTAATAATAATAGTAGCGCGGAGAATAAACCTTATTTTCAAGGCATAATAAGGCAAATTACTGAGCCACCTGATGGAAAGAATTCACCGTCGCCTATGATCAACACCAGACGAGTCGCGAATGTATCGCCGGCTTTGAAGGAGATAGGACTATCACGTTTTGTTAAACGTATGTCGGTTACTGTTTCGTGTCCAACACCAGCGCATATCATGTTAGCTTAGAAAATTACTGTTATAATTTTCATATCCCATATAAATCACGGCACTGATTTAGTTGTAAGAATAATGATTATCTATTTTTTATATCGCCGATAAGTTCAGTGAAATTGAAAAGTAATAATAATTTTACTAGACTTAACGGCATCACTGTTCATGATTCAGCGAAGAAATAGTAAAAAATACCACAAAGGATTGACGGCCTTATTAATGGGTACCTACGTTTTGCAATGAAAAGGATACCACCCTTTTAATTATAATACTCCAGTAGTTAATAAGTATTTTGATGAGTACATAGTTTCTACTTATATTAGTATATATGATTTTTAAGGAACCAAGAGTTTGTATTTATAATAAAATTCGTCGTGTGAAATTAGACACTTAGGTACTATGCTTCAAGATACAGTAAGATGTCTACATATATGTATGTTCTACCATGTTTGCGACATAAAATTTATGCGAGTGTTTTGTAAAATTTGTATGAAATAATGATATTTAATAATAAATTAAGTAATTAAGCCTGTAATAATTAAGCCTATAATCACTACATAGTATAAGACAAAGTCGTTTTCCGTTGTCTGTGCTTATGTATGCTTAAATCTTTAAAACTACGAGTAGCAACTAATTTAGATGCTTTTTTTTAATAGATAGTGATTCAATGGGAAGGTTTATATGTACGTAATTTAACTCGTGCGACGCCGCAGATAAAAGCTAGTTCATTATGAACAGGATTTAGACAATCACCTCCAGTAGGCTATTGAAATTTATCCACCCCCGCCGATCTCTGCAAGTCAACATCATAGATCTGAGATCCTTAAGGTCATTAAGGTCCTTAAATTGGGGCGGCACGTACCACCGCGGAATCAGAACATCGCAATATTCTGCCGCCCCTGAAGTTACAGAAAATATGTATGTCGTCAACATAAGTCTCCAAATGTTGGCAAAAAAATCATTCCAGATAGGTAAATTTCTCGTCCATTAATCTGCCCTATTCTCCAGCCTGCTGGGCCCAGTGGTAAATCCACCACTGATTATAAATTTTATGTATTCTGTGTATTTTTAAGTTTTCAAAAGTGTTATATTGTGTTAAATGCTTTACTTGGTTGATACTTACTACGCCGCTGTATTTTCGGAGAACAGAAAGTCGTTAGCGTGAATAAATAACTGTAAACAACATTGGTTTTGAATCGTCTTTATTGCAATAATCTCTGATTTTTGTACGAATAATATAATCAGATTACATCATGTAAAATTGTTATGAAGTAGTTGGAATAAAAATTATGAAAATAAATATTTCTTTGGAGAAAAATAATTGGAAGTTACTTAGTAATTTTATTTTTTAAGTAACTTCTCTTTGCTGTCAGATAACGTTATGTTGATATTGAATCCAATATCCTTTTTATTTGGGATTGCATTTGATGCGCAAACTGGAATATCCACTTCAGGAGAATTATTTTGCGCTGAAAAAATATTGTAGATAATTATATTATACATACAAATTTCCCATCGAGAGCTGCATAATCTCACAAAATAGATAGTGTTGATCTACTAAACCGTATCTAAGAAGTACCCGAGTAGGTACCATTTGTCCTAACCCTTCGTTCCCAAAGAATACTCGCGTGCAGCGTTATTAATATACATATAATTACATATTTCATTGTTTACCTTCATTTATGTGAACATTTAAGATCCGATGGTACAACTCATTAAATTTCTTCTGGCGTTTCATATTTGACGGTGTACGGACTACTAATGTCGGTAAAAGTATAAAATGTTCAAGATTCGGTTCTTCTTTCGAGGCAAATTTGCGACGTGAAGCCTCTTTTTTGACAACCAGGCGAGGTTTCCTTGAGCCACCCTTGTAAGTTGAAACACTACTTCCACTAGTAAGATCCTGCATTTTGTTACTTTTCGTTGAACATGTTGCTGTTTGTCTCTGGTTACTAGTGGTTGATGTGTGGTAACAGTTTGTTGGTTCTCTGTGAGTTGCCGAATATGCCGCGTAACTTGGTCCAGGAGAACAGTCGTTGTGAAACGGAGAAGTGGGTTGTATTCCTGGTATAATCATCCGCTCATAACTCCTGTGACTTTTTCGCGGACTCTTGTCTCCACGACGTTGTTCAGTCATTACGGCACTGGTTGTTTGATGATCACTTACGATTAAATCTCTATTACTGTTTTGTTTATGTTTATGATTGGCCACTATAATATCACCGGTTTTGCCTACGGGTCTACAATTTTCGTTGCGATTGTTCAATTTAACTATTCTGTAATGGCGTCGTTTCCTGCGCTCTACGTGTGCGACTCTTTCCCTTAAGAGGTTATCAATTAACCGCTGCAGTTCACCTCTAGTACTGTATCTGTCAGTGTGTGTTAGCCGACGTCCTAGTCGAGTATTTGGCCAATGTGTTCGACAAACATCTTCCCATATTATATCGCTGAGTACAGCTTCTCGGGATGGAGTTAATTTTATGCCATCATCTCGTGGTGCAAATTCTCCTTGTGCTAAATAATGAACGGTGTCCATCAATCTGTAGTCGCGAACTGGGTTGAGCTTGTGCCGTATTTTGTGTACTCTTTCAGCAGCCACCTTCGGTATGTCATCTCGCTTACACGGAACAGAAGCGGACTGTCGTCTACCTCGAGCTGTAATGCCATCATAGGCAGTGAAATCACGACCATATTGTTCAGAATTGTGTTCTTTATCTAAATTTGTGGCTTTATTTGGTGGTGAAGGTGGAGCTTGCTGTGAGTATCTTTGAAATGCTGATGTTTCAGGAATGTGGCTGTACTGTTCTATGTAACTACACCCAGGACGCCCGATTCCTGATGTAGTCCTCATTACGTTGTCTTTCACTTCCTCATCTGACGAAGACAAGGGAATGTTAGGATCAAATGAACGAAATACCATTTCTTGTCTTAAGAGTTTGCGCTCTAAGTGATCTATTCTTCTATGTAATTTGTTTATAGCACCAGAAAATGTAGGATACGTGTCTTTGGAAGGCGTATTTGTGACTACTAATGTTGCGATATCAACTTTTTTTGGACTGATCTTTGCTTTCTCTGTGTTTGGGACAACTTTTGGAATGTTCATAGTTAAATGGGGTCGATTGTATTCATAATACTTTTTTACTTCTTGCTTTCTTTGAGTATTTTCATAAACGTCTCTAGACGATGTGTTATTGCATGAACATTTTGATGTGCTTATGGAGTTGTTAATTTGAGAACTGCTTGATGAATATTTTTCGGCATCAAGTTCACTCGTAGGATGAGCTTTTTGTTGCCTTGTACAGCGAGTGACCGAATTCCCTATATTAGAGTTACCTTCACTGAAATCTAATTAACAAATAATTTAAAGTAATATATTGCTAAAACCTAAAGAAAATTATAATATATGTCGGACTTGACTATAAAATTGAGTTTTACTTACGAGAGGTAAAAGATGAGTGGTCACCGATGGCGAGCCTAGAACCAGATTTATCTGAACTCTGTAAAATAAATTAAAGAGTAATTTTTATTTAATGAATAATTTAGATGCTATGACTACGAAACGGCAATAACTTACCTTCTTAGAATGGAACCGACTTTTTTCAGCAATATACAATGTTTTAATAGGGGGTGACCTTTGCTTTATAGAAACTAGTACTTGTTGTGCGGATTGACGGAATGCGGGACCCTTTTGTAGAATTTCTGAATTACGAATAAAAAATGTATTCAAGTGATGAAAATGAATCACAGTGAACTCTAAATAAATCATTTTCATAAAATTCGTACAAATAATATTATTCATGATGTAAATATCAAGTGAAAAGAAAATTGTATGTACCCAGTAAGAGTTGTTTTTTTGGAAAACAAGATGCTCCTGCTGTTGAGTCGTAGTCAAATTCACGAATAATTTTTTCTTCTTGTATAGATAATAATTTTTTGTTGGATGGAAACTGTTTATTTTCCATCACTTTTCCTTTTTCCCAGCATAGTTATAAGTAGCTTAGCTCGTCAATAAGGTGAAAAGAAAAGTGATTTCTACAAAAATTTGGATTCTGCAAAAGAAAAGTCAGATCATCTTGCTACATGATAAGACAGAAGTCCAACACGTTTATTTATTCTTCTTGTCTATTCTACTTCTATAACAGAGCTGTCGGTTTATTCCCCGTACTACTACCATTTGCATCATGCAAATTGTAATTAAATAGGTTCTTTATTCATAATTAATATTCGTTTACAATGAATTTACACAATGGATAAAATTACTAAGCAAAGTTAGATACTAGGATTTATTAATTACTTTGACAACAAAAAAGGGAAAATTACAAACTTTACAGTCACAGGAATAATTTTAAATAGCAATACATGCCCAATAACGTCTGTTTTCAAATATAGAAAATGTGGAAAAACAAGAAAAACTGTCAAAATTTGCACAGCGTGACGTTTCAGCCATTTGTAATTTTGTAAAAATTGTGACCATTATTTTGGTGACAAATAGTGTTCGAGGGAACTGTAACGTATGGATTTTTGAATTCGTGGAGAATGTCTGAGAACGAAAAGAAGGGTAGCGGTGGAGCCACCGAGGGTTCGGCTATAGTGATGGTGGATCAGACTAGTGCTACTCGTGTCAAACCCTATAAACCTACAGAAATTCAAGACTCCGATGTGCATCATAAGCGTACCCGAGCCCCTGCCGTACCTTGTGAGTATTAAGAACATTCACGTGATAAAAGGCCTTTTATATCTACAGATAGACGCGATACATCTACAGATAGACGTGATAGACGCGTCCCATGGCATACAAAATAATTTTCTTATAAACTATGTGTACTAACATGTACCGAACTAGCTGATACCCGTGATTTCATCTGCGTGCCTACATACGTAATTTGGCATAAGAGAAATTAATTATGATTTGAAATTGTAATAATTATCGATAAAGTAGACCCATTTAAATTAAATAAAGCCTAAATGTTAAGATACCTACTACAAATATATCTGGTTCCCTTGAATTTCGATCAGTAGGTAGTTTTGTAACAAAGCGTCGTATTAGAGGGAAGTGAAAAATTAATTATTAATCTATGTTTGAAGAAAAGCTGTTTAAATTGTGAATATGTAGATAAATCTGGTGGTAAAAGCGCGCATCCTTAGGCGATTATCACATTGCGTATTAACAGGGCGATGGACTATGATTTGACACTTTATTTCTGATGAATCTGCTGTTATCCTGTCGCCCCACGCACGCGTGATTCAAATTTGCGTCTCTATCACCGCACGCGTGGGTACGTCGATCCGCCTTTCTCGTGTACTGCGATACATTCTTTTAACCACCCAATGTTATGGCAGTAATACATGTGGTAGTGTATTAATAATGCCAAATAATAACACTGATGGAATATATATAATGATTACTTAACTTTTTATTATTGATATAGCTGTTGCAGAGGAGCTTAAAAATCTAGCCGAAGAAACCACAAGGATCGAAAATGCTGATTCTGGCGAATTGAAAGATACTGAACGTGGTAAGATAAAATTGTCATTTTGGTCTTCGGCATTTCTTTTTGCATCATAGAATACAAATTATATTTTTTGTCTTTCAGCGATGTCATCTGAACACAAGCATAAAGCTTCTAAAAAAAATAGTAAAAGGCGAGACTCATCGCCTGATATACGACTTGCACCTAGAGGTGTTGAGCCTACGGTAAGATTACTATCTATAAAAATAACTACAATTAGTTAAATAGAAATTACAATAACAATACACTGATAAAATAAAAAAAATAATTTTCAAAACTGTTCTCATATTACACAGTCTACCTGATTGTAAATAGTCACTATCATTCTGTGAGCAAATGGATATAGGAAGATAACATAGTTCTATCTGAATACAATCAAAAGCGTTACTCTCATCACTCCTCCCGAAAACTCAGACGATCGCTACATAATTATGAATCCAAATCGCAAGAACTTCGCGCTTCTCAAATATTTGTGGTAATGGTTTCATTATCCTTATCAAAACGAATTTCGAAAAATGTGGTTTACAGAAAGATAACGTTGCAAGCAAGACGTTGCAGCAGTCTATGCCGTCGCCGACACAGCCCATACCACCGCAAATACAAGAAGAGAGATCTGAAGCGTCGTTGCTTCAATTGACGAAAGAGACAGTAGAGAAGAATGCGGAAGAAGACAGTATAACGGAGGAGATCACAGAACTGCAGACTATCGAGAACTCTAAAAAGCATTCGGAATGGGTAAGGACAATGTTACTATTTACATTATTTTCAGGAATTTTGAGGTTGCATGGGGGAATGTTAGATCACAAGTGAATGATTATTGATCATATTATTGTTTATATTCGTAAAGTCGTCATCGAGTTCTTGCAAAGTAATTTTGAATTACTTTCTAAGTACTCTAGAAATTACGTTTAAAAAAATTCGTGAAATTTGCAACATCATTCTCATATCTATCTCATTCTCATTTTATCTCGATCTTATAAGTAATTTATTAAAGAAAGCATACAAACCCATCATCAATCAATTTAAAGCACTTGATCATGGGAACTACCGCCATTTACTATTTTGAAAAACTATAAATGTGATAGACGATAAACTATCAATTAAACTCCTTTATTCTCATTTTAAAATGCGTACCTATGTGAATTTCTGACATTGTAATTTAATGTCTCTACATTAAATAACAATGTCAGAAACGTAAAAAATAAACACTTGTAGACGCGGCAGCCCGCACGTTTTATTTTTTCAAATAATTTAATCATTTTACATGGATTCAAATGAAACTATATTTGTATTTTTGTAGTCGGACGATGAGGAGGCGGGCGGGCTGCCGCGGAGCGAGTCGCGCGCGTCTCGCGTATCGCGCGCAGTGCGACAACTTTTCTGCTGTGGAGTCCGCTACGAGGCCGCCTCCGAAGATAATATTTCTACTCGCAGTGGCTTCAATCACGGCATTTAATGGCGTAACTTCAACGTATCATAAGTCGCGTGTGATGTTCTGGTATATCCTATGCAGAGCTGGCCATTCCTGTGTTGTGGACCGTAAATGCAATGTTTACTCGTAGAATAAGCGAAAAGTGAGACTGATAAATCTTGTCCGATAAGACGCTATACTTAGATGTAACGAAAGTACGGAATATGTATAAGCATTTAATAAAGCCTATACGTATATCTTTGACTACCTATAAAAGGTCATACAATTTAGAGTTATATCTTAGTTGAATTTGAAAATCTTTTCAATTTTTCGAGATAAAATACTAGGGAATGGCCAGATCTATGCAAAGGATTTACATAAACATTCACTGTACATGCGTTCGTGTATATAAAATAAATGATTTATACCTACCAAGAGACATGAAATAAAAAACAGGAACGTTTGAAATTTGTGGATGCATGCTTGATTTGTTTTAACAAACTTTTAACGAAGTTCTAAATTGTAAAAATGTGTAATATTCTAATATTAAATATACCCTTAGTTCTTATTACATTGTTTTATTCAAGTAATTATAATATTTATTTTTGTTTAAATTATCATATTAGTTGCATATACGAGTAAAGACTATTGGTATTATAAAAAGAGAAAAAATAGAAACAAGATTTTTACTATACACGGGTACTTTTCCTGTCCCGCATGCGTACCATTTGCACCCTATCGGTTCTTATGCTCATGCACACGGATTACGTAGACTGCCGAGTTGATCCATGTGTGCGTGTGAAACATGCCTTCAGACGTAAGCATGCGTGACGTGAAAAGCGCTCTTTGTGCATCGCAGGCCTTTTGATTATCGCAGGTTAACCCTCAAGTGATAAGAAAGCACGGTGTCTCCTGGAACGACAGTGAATATCAAAGAAGAGTTGTGCTACAGGTTAATTTTATTTATGCAGATTTTATTCTATTCTAATTTCAATTTGAATTATTTATTTATTAAATTGAAAGGTTTTGAGGGAGATTTGACCTTTTTGAATATTTATTTTCTAGGATCTAGGAACAAAAAGTCAGGATTGGATTTTAGAAAGAAAGGCGTCCGTAGGGCCTTGTTTTAGACCTGGAATGCCTTTCGAAGGACCATCTGGCATCACCATCTGCGTGCCTAAGGTGCTCCTTAACATAATTTTATCCGATTAATTTATTTTCGTATAGGTAAGTAATAATAAAAATGTACAATGCTTGTTTGCTAGCTACAAAAACCTAAGAATAAATTTATGTATTTTATCAAAAAGTTCAGTTTTAGTAATTTGTCATTTCAGAAATCCTCTCGATGTGTTTCCAATCCATCTGGGATCAATATCAACGTGTCAAGGGTGAGAATAAATTACATACAGAAATCAATTTTATCAAGTTTAGTTACTTTTTTACTTTAGTTAAGCCAAACCACAACGAAAATAAGGACAATTTCAAGGTATAGTATGTAAGCTATACAAATGCTTTCGATGCAGATGCTAGAAGTTTCAAATTATACTTAAAAATTTACTTTTTACGTCAGCACATTTATTGTATACAAAAGTAAAGTATCATCTGTGGTATCATCAATACCAACTGCGGTCACCAACATACATGTTTGGTACGGTGACTAGTAGCAAAAAGCTTCGTTCGGGTAGTCCAGCAGAACCTCAAAAGGCCGATGGAAGAAGTTGAAATTCTTTTCAATTATTGTCTCTATATAATTTGAGGAATTACGCACCGTAGAAAGGACATTTAACCGTTTAAACATACAACACTTTTCGAGTGTCATGTATGTATTTCATTTTCAGAAATGTCTTCCGAGTAAATCGAGAACTCAAAACGTGGCTACCGATGGCAATACTTTAATTTACCAAGAAAAGAGATATAAGTTGACAGCGCCAGTTAAGGTATTTTATGCAATTAACTCAAAATTTTCTAAAAGTAGTAAGTATTTATCTTTGCTTGTATAGGGATTAGTGATGTAACGAATGTTGGATTTTTGACATTCGCGAATGCGAATGCGAATGCGAATATTTGACTCTAACATTC
>DWPV01004401.1:0-13672 GCA_018251915.1 Urbanus proteus proteus
CACCGTGCCGAAATAGACTACTTACGCAACGCAAAAGCGTGCGTAAAGTGCGGGTTTAGGTCACACTGTACTATAAAATAATTAATAAGCATAAGTCTGACACACCCTAACCAGAAAACATTAGGGCTATTGTTGTCATTAAGAAGCAGAAAAAGAGGTGTCTCTGTATCAGTTATGGTGTCTTTCCAGAACTCCACCAGAGATAGAGCGTCGTATTCTATCGTATAGGCTGTGAGCCAAACTCATCAATAGGATTAGGATAGTAGATGGTCACTGCCGCCCATGAACATTACAGACAGAACTGGGGTCTGAAGTCAATAGCATTTGTGGTGCTGCTTCCGAGGACTGAGATGATCAATGTGACGGTAACCACATCCTTCTATCGAAATGCAAGAATTGTTTCACGCTAGAAATAGCTGTGACCATATTCGTTCTACTGTCTGAAATATCTTTAATGCTTAGTTCGTTGACTTGAAAATTTTAAACACCGTATAAATCCTAATTATAATAAATGCGAAAGTCCGTTTATTTGTTTGTTTGTAACGTCTTCACGCTTTAACTACTCAATCGATCGTTATTTTGCACATACATTGCCGGGGGTCTGGAAAAGGTCATAGAGTACCTTTCATCCCGAAAAGTAATACTACTCCCGAGGGATAAAAAGTAACTTTCATACCTACAATGTACCTACTTTTATACCTACGGTCTCTCTGTGTGAATGTACATGAGCGCGAGCGAAGCTGCGGGTAAATACTAGTATATTCATAAAATGCTTTGCATTAAACTAAACCAAAGCCTTAAACGAGCAATTTAGAAGCGTACCTATTTTCAGTTCCTGTTAAAGCCATTCTAAAAGAATATCAAAAGGTATACTAAGATTTTTGCAAGCATCTTTTTATATCCACGTTGGTGTCGTATTTTTAGCTAGGCTCAAAACTCAAAAGCAGTTTGTATTTCCAAAGCAGGCGAGCGTAATGCTCTTTGCCTATTGAAGAGGAGAGAGTTGTCGCGATTGCGCGTTGAATCATAAACATTGAATAGCGCTAACAAGTCACTGCGCAATTCACTAACCGTAATGTATGCAAATTGCAACCATCTTCAACGAGCACGGTGTAACCTACCAGGATTCAATTTTCATCTTTTAACTGACTTCAAAGTAAGTTCTTTTGAATTATAACATTTCTTTACCTAAGGTCGCATATTTATAGATCGTAGTTTTTTAAATAGGTATATTCCTATGAGCAAGATCTCCACATAGGTTCCAAGTCTTTCCTCATTATTTCGGATGTTTTCCTTATTCAATTTATCCTTTAACAAAAGTCCTCTTTTATAAAAACAAAAGTTTAAAGATTAAACAAAATAATCAAATATTCATTATAAATCCTTAGCCAACAATACAGCGTGACTCCGTCGTTACAGGAATAATTTGATAGTATACAGCTTCCCTCGTGTGACTTCAAGAAACCTTAGGTACTTGTATGTGAATACCTTTTATTGTGAATATTTATTGAATGTTAAATATTAAATATTGTATTAAATAAAGATGGAACATGCTTCATAATTGTCCAGCAATGGGCGTAAACGGCTGCTACACAGTTTCTACTTCTGCAGTTGTTTACGAATATACAGTAAGATAAATTGTTTATTTGTTCAATAAAATCTTTGAATCTTTGAATCTTTTCCCACGTGTGACTTTTAGGAAACCTTAGATACTTATGCTGTCATATGTGAATACCTTTGCCATACCGTGCTAAGTCGATATCGAGGTCACGGTTTACGACGTCCTGTCCTGACGGTCGGTGATATGACGGTAATACCGTACATATTGGAAATTTGGAACTTGTAAGACGATAACCAATTGCAATTTAGCGTAATGTTGTGAAAATGACCTTTTTTACTTATGACGTTTTTGCATATTGTTTGTGTCATCTGTATATAAAGCACGGGAAGTATGTTGTAAGCATAGACATAGGATATAATATATATAGTTGGTATTATGGCATTATGGTATCATGGCTATGGTTGTAAGTGTCTAAACTTACTTTCACTCTTTAGGTGGTTACCTACATTTTTATAGTATTTAATATACCTACACCAATGAAATTAGGTCTACTTATAACCTTATAATCTAATAGTCTTCCATACAATAAACATAAATACCCATATAAGAGTAAGGTAGTTCATTTCATGTAGGTATCAGTTTCATTTTCGGTGAAATTCAAAAGCAGAGCACTCCGCACTAATTGGTTCAGACTGATTAGTAGATCGATGATCGGTTCAGTGATTACTAGTTTCTCTAGCTACCTACACGTTGAATGGATCAACGTAAATGACACCGATTTATATTTTGTAAGTAGAGGTAGCTTCACATGAGATCTATTAATCAGATGTCACACTACAGTCCATGTAGGTATTGCATTAGAATTTAGAAGTCAATATGGTTTCCTTTTGATATTATAATATGTATGCCTATAACTTCTATCGCGCGTAGTGCATAGTTATATACCTATTATTCACTCTTTATACGGTACGGCAATTTTCTTGTTTAGTTAGTCATCGCATTTATTTTTGTTTGTCCTTTGGTGCAGTTTTCCTTTGATACCGCATTGAACTTTTATAAAACCTTTGCATGGAAACCACTTTTCTGCCTTTGAAATATTTTCCAATACACCGTGCAAAATGTTAGAGAGGTAACACACGAGTGAATCCAAACGAGAGGCAGTTTGTATTGACCGTCGTTGACTGAGGTCGGCTTTGGTCGAATGTCGACAACTATCGACGACCGATGACGTCGATACTCTATTGACTAGATGTGGCAGTGAACAATAGACGGGAGTATACGACAACCATTGGTGACGGTCACTGACGTCTGGGTGTAATTCACTAAAGTGACAATTCGTCTCTATGCTCGACGGTGAGCCCGCCTGTCAAATAGAAAATTTTAATTTTGACAAATCAAGTCATATTTGTAGTCGTAGCGGTTGACGAATGTCCTTAGTATTACGAGCGGTTTCCTTTTTCCTAAAAAAGCCCTCGCGTTAACGTTAACTAAGTTAACTTTAACGTTAATACGTTAGCATAATAAGTGAAACCCTGGTGAATTACCTCCAGATGTCGACATTCGACGGCGGAAATCGACATGGCGGCGGAATCGGCTGTTTGTATAAATTTAAAATAATAATACCTTTATACTGCTCTTGTTCCTGCATAGTCTGAACGCTACATCGTAGCCTGTTCACAGTTAATTGAACAGTGTCGTTTAGTCCATCTTCACTCGCCGTGTATAACAGAGTCACTTCCAGTTGACCCTTCTTGTTTTCTCGCTGTAAAACAAAATGAAATGCTTATTCATTTTCCAATTAGGAATACAGGCAAAAAATTGAATAAAAATGTTTTAATGATGTAGTAAAGCTGATGGTTAGTGGCAACTGCTGCCCATGGACATCATAGACCAACTCCATATAGAAAAGGGATTCTACGTGAACCTGAATAGGTCTAGATACTGATTTAGTAAAAAATACTACAATGATGCACGTTAAGTATCGGATTAAAAGACGGTTTAAGGCTTAAATATGGATTAAAATCAACGATCAACTTTAAATATTCATAGAATACCAAGCCGTATTCGTAAATATTCATGTGTCAAAGTTGGGGCACAGCGAAAGATATTTTTATTCCGACATAATTAGCGAATGGGCGATGGGCATGCAGAATACTCGTATGCTGATTCACAAACTTCGTGTATATAGGATAATTTTTCAAATGTGTGTGGAGAGCCATATTCCGAACTATTAATAATAATAGCGAATAAATCCCCAAAGACCTTTTTGACATAAAATAAAAGTGCGTCATTAGATTTAACGCCCTGCAATAAAACACATCCTGTATTGTTGCGTTATCAAATAGCGTTGTTTTAAGGATCAAATGGAAACTAATGACAAAAGGCAATCGCAATGAAAGGATTTTTTTTGAAAATAGTATTTTTTCACACATCTATTATATCTTAGTAATCAATGTATATACATATATATAGTACCTATATGTTGCACCCCCAACACTCGCTATATTCCTGCTACATAGGGGAAAATACTTGAATTATAATTATGTCATATTAAGCATACTTGGCACGGTTGGTCCCGACGAGATAAGCTTGTGACACTTTTTATGAGCGTCCCTTGCAGCGGATATGATTTTAGGACGGTAAAACCTTGTGAAAGATGGATTGGCAACTAACCCTTAACCATAAAAATACCTAATCCGATTAATATTATAAATAATAAATACGAAGTATCAAGGATTTTTTTCTTATAAAAACAAATTGATTTCGAATTTTGTTGTTATTTACGTACATTTTGTTTCTTGTTTCTCTAAGGAGACAGTATTATTGTCTATCGTGTAGGAGATGTATTATGTCATAAGGTTCTTTAAAGCAACATGGGACCGCGATTTGATACTACGAAGCTTCTCAATAAGTTTATGTAATTTCGCTACTTGTAAACGTAAACTTGAACAATACAAGACCGAAAGAAAAGATTCGATATTCCTGCCATTCGAGACAGTTTGGCCGTGCCTTCTTTAAAAACAAAAATAGACGAGTACTAAATCACTACATAGTATAAAACTAAGTAATTTTCCGCTGTCTGTCCCTATGTATGCTTGCATCTTTATAACTATGCAACGGATTTTGATTCATTTTTTAATAGATAGTGTGATTCAAGAGGAAGGTTTATATGTACCTATGTAATTTGATGCGTGTGAAGCCGCGGCAAAAGCTATTAGCGATAAAAATCAGGAAATAACGCGACGAATTACAAATAAATCTAGATTTAAAGTGAAATAATAAATTCCAAAAATAATTACATGTTAAATTGGCACCTAACGACCAATGGTAAAATGAAGTGTCGTTAAAGCAATTTAATTGCCGAAATGTCATCATTTTACTATTATGGACAGACACTCGACTTTAATCGTTTGCGTCATTATTACGATTCGCAATAAAGCTTAAAACACAACAATAAAATTCATATTCATAGAATGTCTGCCTCAATAAAGGATTCTAAAGCTACTTGAACTCTATCAATTCGCACTTGCCTAATACGATGAGCTATGTCCTAAGCCACTTTCACTCCGAGAGAAGACCGAGTCCAACTACAGGAAAATAATGGGTAAGCGATAATAAAAAAATATCCTAAGAATGTCTTATATATATGACTTTCAATATTTTCCTAATTTGCAAGCCCTAATAGAAATGTTCTTAATTTCATTAACTTTCCCGAGCACGATTTAAGATAATATTACTGAAAGATATTGGAAAGATATCAACTAATAGGACGACAGTAAACGTCTTACATAAGTTATATAACTGATACTCATCGTAGACTCAAATAAACTTCATTGCAAATATCAAATTTGACACTATCATTACATGAATCAATAAATTTTCCGGCAAGCTAATAATAGTTACCTAGATCATTACATGTGTATCCATCATGATTGATGGCGACAAAATTATACGAATTTAAAAAGATGATTCAAGGCTATTCGTCTTGCGTCAGCGCAGTAATAGGCAACCTACGAGTTATTATAAGCATAGAGCAAGCCAGATCACAAATCAAAACATTATTCTCATTGAACGCTATGAAGGGAGTTACATTTAAAGTGTGGTGCATGTTAAAGGTAGGATAACTCTTTGTGTTTTCACTCGGACGACCCCACATTTATTTACGTGCAATAATATCGTTGTTGCTGCTATTTTTTGGTTCGAAGGACTTAATGAGAATATGATAAAGTATATTTAAAAAAGCGTTCCAAAGCCAACTAAATGCTCGGGGGTAGCAATGCCTCTGTGGCCGACTTCAGATAGGCGGCAATAACCACTAGCCATCAGGCAGACTGCAACTACTTCAAACTCATGTGTATTGATGACATAAACGCACTCTTTGCTTATTATTGCTCTTGGTAGGTAACATACGAGATACTCCGTGTTGGGACCGCTCGAGGTCAGAACTATTCTATTGTTGGTCTGCATAATAAAAATCAAGACTATTTTAATTTGCCTCTACCATTGATGACTCATGTATTAAAAGATTCCAATTATCTACAATTGCTTTTATAACCGCCTGCATCAGAGGAGACAAAGTTTCCGAAACAAACTAGCAAAACAACTTTTGCCACCTCGTGCAGCACATTAATAGATATTATTCTATTTTATTTCAGTAATAGGTAGATACTAATTGTATTTGTTACTTTTTGTTTGTTTTTTTTTTATAAGCTTCGAGAAAAATCTGGTAGTGACTATGCCGCTTCGTTTTGCGTGTTTCGGCAGGGCACTGCCGTGCCCCTAGAAGTTGAATCTGTCCAAATTCTCTTTTCTGAATAACCAGAATTTAAATTTAACGCACCATTATTTATTAAAAAAAATGGATTTAACATAGCTAATACGTTCCTAATATTCTCGTTCACACAATATCGTTATATTCCCCACCAATATTCACACGCATGGACAGAAAAAAGTGGTTTGGTTTTTGTTATCTGCCCTGTTCCTTTGTACGTACTCTATTGTACTTTATCTAACCAAACAATAATGGGAACGCTATTAATAAATATCAATATGAACATAATTAGAAGACACCCCGGACGGATGTGCGTTAAACGTCCATTTAATTCAGTGTCCATTATTTAACCACATTATTAGACAGGTTTTCATTGATACGGTACATATAGTTAAATAATCTTAAATAGAATAGCACAGTATTTATTTGTGCACAAATTAACTATATGATCAGTATATCTTAACTTTTAAGAAATGACATATAACATAGCATTTTTTCCAAGAGCGCACAAGAAAAGAGGAAAAATCCACTGAAAATGCAAAAATCCGTAATTACCCAAAGTTTTACCTAAATCATTATCAACTTGCCAAGGTCACGGCCAAAAACCTTTACTAATGAGTGATGTAATCGTATGAAAAAACAACACGTAAGTACATCAAAGAAGCTATTAATTTTTTGTTAACGACTGCACAATAATAAATAACTCTCCGAGTTAAGAACGCTTGTCGGGTTGTAAACTTAACAGAAACAACCCATAAATGACGTAAGCAATTTCGCGGCACGTTCAACTATGTGATACCCTTCAATGAAATTAATCTTAAGAATGTTAATTATGGCATAAATAGTTTCCAACCTCCAAACTTAATTAATATGTTCACTTACCCGTGATTCAGTGGTAGAGAGTCCGCTAGTGATCGCGTTTATAGGTCGCCATATATCGGGTGTGCCTATTAAACCATTCTTGAGATCATTTTGAAATAATTTTGAATCAAAATTCCAAGTGGCAGCTCCGACCGTTCTTCGTTTTTCTAATAACGACTTTTGCGCTGCCGCCTCAACTTTCGTTGACTTAAAACTACTGAAAGTTTTTTCCAGAAATCCTCCTTTTGATTTTGGTTCTTGTTCCTCTGTTAGTTTAGTATTTGGTGCCTTTTTTGAATCGACACTTTTAAGGCTCTTTCGTTTATCTGTTTCTTGTCTTTGTTCTAATATGGCGTAGATTGTGAGTGATAGGAAATGTCCTGCGAGTTGCGTCTGAAGATCCACTTTTTCGGACGGCCTCTTCGCTTCCTTTTGTTTCAATTGAAATTTGAAGTCTTCATTCCACACAGGCCAAGAACTCTCTTGTACTGATGTTTCGAATTTGCTTTCGCCTGGAAATACTTTTATCTGAAAATGAATATTACTCATGAATATTAAAGAAAATAGAAATTAAGATGTAAAGGTCGTGACATGCGAGTATATTATATAATCTTTTTAAATATGAAAGCTTCACCAAATGTTAATTGGCGGTCTACGTAACTGGAAAAGCCAATTAAATGAGTGTCTAATAACTATTTTGCTAATTTTAACATTAACTTTTTCACTCTTACAGTAGAAAACAATGTTATAGTGCAATTAGTTTTATACATTATGTTGTAGGATAAATTTAAATTTAAATTTAAATTTTCATATTGAACATTTTTTTTAAACTTAACGATGTTTCCTCTATATTTTAAGTTACTAGAAATGTGTAGAATAATTGCCATTTTGCAACAAATTTAATTTGTGGTTTGTTACAAAGAGTTAAGCAATAGACATATAGGTAGGTACATGGAAAAGCCATAATAATAAAAACTCTAGAACGTAGGTAATTTTATCACCACCTTGAGTCACGTAATTCACGTGTAGACTAAGTTAGTAGGTAAGTATGTCACATATTGTAAATTGTATAACTCGTAAATATTTCTGAACATGTTTCCTGATTTTATTGCATAAGCCATAAATATCAAATTGTATTTTTTTCCTGTACTATTGCAATCCGAACAAGATTGGTTATATTAGTAGGTATGTATGTAGTCAATTTTTTATTCATTTAGTAAAGGACGTAGGTCACACAAGAGCGACAATGTGCTAATACAGGCGCTACAGTCCACTAACTACATACTTTAAAGAATTTTATAAATACTAAAAGTTAGCTAAAGCTACAACTGCATTAGTAGGTACTTACTCTTAGTAATTATTTACATTGCATAATTTATATGTAAGATACATCGACTCATTAAAGGTTAATTAGAATGATTAGTATGTTAATACAATATTAATAAAATTGTCACGTTTAATACAGGTTAATATAATAAATAAGTCAATCAATCAATCATCCCTCAATCAATCAGTTAGACATTGAACTCATGTCTAAAGGCTGCTTATAGATTCCTGAAGCATGCAGTCTCGGATATCTTTGATAGTCATGCTGATACTTGAAACTATTGTAAAGCCAACAAGGGCTTGCGGTCAAATGAAACATAACACGAAGAGCGAGGACTGTTTACTGCTTATTGTTAACTTAATAATCAACAATTTATTAACTTAATTTTAATAATTTTTCAAGTGTTTTTTTTTAAATATCTTCAATACAGACACTGTTACAGATTTATTCTATACATTGCATTCCTACATAAGTGATTAAATCGAATCGCTTAAGTACCTTTATGACCAACTTTTATATTAGGTATATTATACCTAATCCAAAAAGCGAATTTTAGTAGTCTTGTTTCAAGAGCCATAATATTACAGCGAATGCTGAGAAAATCCTGGAGATAACTCGCCATTTAGTAGATAGAGCAAAATATTATCTAAGTACTTTGTTAATTTAACAAGTTATATAAAATTATGGAAATTAAACATTGGCTTTGAAACACAGACGTGTTTCTAGATTTTATTATCGCTTACAAAAGTATATAACTACTTATAAGCATATAAAGGCCTTAGTTTGCATTCACTTAATATCGGTTTATCTGTATCCAAGACGCTGTACGAACAAACAAATAAAGATTTTATGAACAAGTTTTTATGTTCTGGTTTTGTGCTAATGAGATTTGTTTAAAATGTTTAAAATCACATACAATGTATTAGATGTAAAGATGTAAATATAGACTTAAATGCCAGTCACACAGCTACATTGAAGTAAACGTAAATTACTCTTAAACTATGTTAGAATTGATAAGAACAAATGTAGGTACTTAAGTAGGTACCTATTACGTGTCACACGCATTGCCCCACCGCTTGTATAGATCATGATTTATTTATAAAATTAAGCAACCTCAGACAAAATTTCATGTGGGATTTCTTTGGAGGGTATATGAAGCCGCCGGTAACAGCTTTTATAAAAAATAGCTGTTGAATTGAAAACATGCGAAATTAGACCAACAGGCATAGGAGCAGCGAAATCATCGACAACATTAGGTTATGTTGTCGTTGAGCGAAATAGAGTACCTACGCTCCAAGTCTCTCCCAGCTACGACATGCCCAGCAGTAAGACAAATGATCACGCTTACCTATTTGGCATGATGCGTACATTTATGATTTTGGATGAAAACTCTCGAGTTTAGAGATCACTCGATAACTTACGAATGCGTGACAGGCCGATAAGTAGAGATAAGGCGCACCGCAAACCAATGAGTAACGTTTTAGTTTTGATAAGGAGCGCGATAATAGCCTAATTGAATACATTTTCTAAGCATCTATGACTATGTATGTATATGGTATAAAGTTTAACGTATTGGGTAATTTACTACATATCACTTAATTACTGTCTTATAAAACCAATATTAAACCTGGTATTACTATAAAACCAATATTTAACAAACTGGCAAGTAACTACCTACCTACAGATAAAACACTAGGCGAAATTGAAACCTTAGAATCCTTAGATAATGAGAAAAATAATAACTGTTGCTTTCAAACAAATTTTTTGTAGGAGTTAAGAAATGTCGCTAACAAGATTAATCTTTTAAAAGTTATAGGTACGATTTAATTTAAACCTTTGTAGATATTTTCATTCACAAGCCAAAATCGTAATTGTTTGTTTTAAACGTAAATAGATATATGACGTAGATGAACGTAATATTTTTGTCATTGATAGACTTCAGGTAACTATTCGTAATCGCACGGTATTACTGCCTTATTACAGACAGATTAGGTGCAGAGGCGTATTTACGCATATTCCGCCAGCAGCTGTCTAAAAAGGTAAAAAGGTCGTCAAGATTATTCAGACTCATAAAGTAGGCAAAAAAGGTCTTCAAGATAAAATTGCGAAATTATGATAGATATTTACCGCCTTAGGCTGCGCCTACTCAGTCTGGTGGTATATTCGCCGCTGATTACATGGCGTAAGTAACTTGACTGCCGACAGAAACACTTTTCTGTATCTAGACATAATAGTATTATTTAATTCTTTGAATACGGTAACTTGTTGAGACCATAAATAGTGTTTAGTGAAACGAGACGAGAACTAGAGACTACTTGCTCGAGGATGAACCTAAGGTAAACATGGCAGGAATAAAAATATAGGTACCTACAATTTTTATAGGATCAAAGTAGCCAACGAGCATGCAGTCCACTTGATAGTCAGTGGCCACTGCCACCTATGGTCATCTATAGTCAACACTAGTTAACATTAGTCCTACATGAAATCGGCCACAAATTCCTTGCTACCCCTGACGACTAAGTTGGAACGCCTCGGATAAGTATGTCTCCCTTACTACACTCTTCAAACCAGATCACAGCAGCTGAATACTGATGTTATTAGGCAAAAATATGTGTGGCGATGGTGCCGCCGAAGTCGAATCACAAAGGGCTCTACCACATTTAACTACCTTATCTTTTACCTTTAAAATCTTATATTGACCATACAACCACATAATCACTATGTATTAAGTGTAAGAAAGTTAATAAATTAGCACGAACTAGCTACATGAAATGTTGTAATGCAAACGATCAATGTTGTAGCAAATTTTTAAATACCTAATTCGCAGTTAAATAGATACAACTAAATCACTTATGTATAGGACCAATTTGTCAAATCCCCAAAATCTCTTTTACACTAAGTACTATCGAGACCCTGCTAATCTGATTTAATTCGAATAATTTCCCGAAGGCGAACCCCAGTTAGTAACAACGCCTCAAATTTATGATTCACCCAAATTCCGTAATCAATTCTCAATTTGTTTTCAAATTATTAACCTTAATAGGACTAATTTCGTGGTTCATCGGGTCAAGGCCTTACAATCTGCTTGTACCTAGGTAGTTATATAGATAAATTGCTTAATTAACTAATGGTTATTTTGCATGAACTGCAATCATCATGCGATCACACAACACAATCATCGGTAACTAATCATTGTTTGAAAGAATAGAAGCGAAAGGATACACAATTCTGACTAATCATTTATAATTACTTTTATGATATTAGGTATATATTTATTGCTATTTTTTTATTTTGTTGTAATTAAAATTTCTTCGGTAGTGAGGTACACATTACAATAAATATAATATTATTGCACTTTATTGACTTTAATAGATAATAAAATAATACCTATATGAATTTTAATAACCTATCTACTTAATATTTAACTGCAGACTTTACTCGTATTGACTGTGGTTCTGTTAAACTTTTTCTGTTTTCAATAAGGCAAAGAAACTCAAATATTTATTGCAAAGCAGTACCTACTCTAAACCCTATCGGTATTGAGGTGTTGACATAGGATCTCGTTATACTCGTTAGAAGGGTCAGATACGTAGGTACGTAACCAATAGGACTTGCTCAAATCGTCCTATTACCCACTACTCCAATATTTGTACACGATCAAGATACTGTTTACCAAAGTCACGTTCATAATCTGTGGTTAAGATTTAAATTAGTCCATTTCAAATCTTATGCTCGGTCATACCCTTACTAATTATTTATAGTCAGTGACCTTATTAGGCACGTTTAAGATCAAATTAAATAGGTAGGTATCTTAGGAAGTTACTTTAGTCTACTATTTAATTATTTTATTCTGGTTTTTTGAGTACAGGAAGCAGTTACAAATACAAGGTGGATCAAAACCTTGACGTCTCTACCAATATCATGGATAACAATTATTCGATACTGTCTTAACCAGAACACTTGTATAATCTAATCTCTACTGACGTGGTATATTCCCGTCGTGCTTTAAATAGAGCCAAAAGATTCTGTCATAAGGCGACCGGGGCATTATGGGCATAAGATTGGCATTATTTTAATAGATTTCTTACGGTAAATTATTTTCCTATTTCTGTGTAGTTTACTTTAGAATTTTGATATTGTTTTTTAATTTGTTGAATTTCTGTAAGTACACGGATTGGCACTTTAGTGCATAGTTAACGTTTGTCAACTATTAAAATTGTTTACTAATTTTAAAAAAAAAGACTGGACTATGGATAATACAGTATGGACAGAGCTCCTGTGAATAAAATACGAAAGTAACGTAAAATAATGATTATCTGTAGAGAAAAATCTGTATTTTCTACAAAAACTTATCGACTTCAAAAATGCTAATTAGAGTTACCTACAACAAGACCATCATTATGTCACGTATCAAATTTTTGGTCCTTAAAAAAAGTTTTCGCGTCGGTTTTAATTTTTATGCTTGTAGTATTTTAGGAAAACGTTGGCGTCAGAAAGTGATTGATGTCTAAACGTTTGATTATCAAGTCTGATTATATTATTGGTCATAAATAGAAAGTAACAGTGAATAAGAATATGTATGAAAGTGATGACGCCTACTACGAATACGGTATTCCTCAAGGAACCACGCTCGGACCTATCCTATTTTAATTATACAAAAATGAATAATATATGCAAAATTTAATAAGCTAACGCTAATATACTTATTCTTTTATAGACAATTTATATATTTTAAGGTAGTCAAAATTGTAACGGTTAAATATTGTTCGACCTTGGCGATACCTACGTCCATAAGTCCACACGTTTTCCTAGCATAATTTGAAAAGGATTTTTTATATTTTCGTGGAAGGGTTGGGATCCTAGTCCTCATGAGTGGCAACTCTAACTTCGGCTTCGGATAATAAGTAGGTGCTTTCAGCATTAAAAAAAGTAAATTTAGCTATGACATTATTGATAGTTAAACATGTTTCATTTTCTGTAGGTACCTACTATAGCACATGCATTATGTATTATTAGACAGCTTATATACCTACCTACCTATGGACTACAATTTTCTTAAAATATTTTTTATCTGTAAAAACATTTTAACAATTATATTTTCAGTTACCTTCTTACTTGGATATTTAACGAGTTGTATGTGTTGCAATGTATG
>DWPV01004402.1:0-13671 GCA_018251915.1 Urbanus proteus proteus
ACAGCGGGGTAATGCTGCCAGCGTTCTGGGCACTATGCCACAAGCTGGAGCTTTGGATGATATATTTAATTTATAATAGTTATTTTAGTTGATTTATTAATATTTTTAGGTTAAGTTTTATATTTGAGTTCTGTTTGTTTGATCATTTTAAGTATTATACATGAAATAAAACTGCAGTATTCTTCGTTAATACGTAACGCTTATAATAATTAAATTGGGTCGCTGGGGCCCTGGGACTCCGCGAGCGCCACTACATTAAAAACTGAATATTCCGCTTTATACATAAAGGTAGTATAGCCCTTTATGGTTTGTCTCCGGCGGTACCTCCTATTTCTACCTTAAAAAGGAGTGTAGCGTTATATTCTTGTTTAAAAAGTGTGGTTAGGGAGACATATTTATTCGAGGCGTTCCAACTTAGTCCTCAGGAGTAGCAACGCATATATTGCTGTCCTCAGGTCCGTGAACTTATATGAGGTTGATTACAGATGTTCATGGGCGGCAGTGGCCACTTACCATCAGGTGGACTGCATGCTCGTTTGCTACTTCAATCGTATAAAAAATACAATTGACAAAAGGACGATAAATGTGTGTCTCACTCGGGGCGCCAAGTGTGAGATTCGCTCGGGGCGAAATGTGTGACTTGCCCGAGGCGCTTAAATAATTAAGGCTAGTCCTGCTCCAGTGCCTTCCACTACAATGCGATCCAAGCCAGATATTGCGCCTACCCGTACCTACCTTACACATGCCCTAACGTTACTTCCAACCAAAGGAACGCATTGGGTAGAACATAATACAGTACCGCTTCATTAAACTATGTATATCTATGTATATCGTTTAATAAATCGGTACTGTATTATATAACGATTACGCGCGTACATACCTATGTAAAAATATTCTTGCATTGGAATTTATATGTGTCTAAATAAACTTAATGTCTTCTACTTTATAATACATATTAGAAATGATAAAGGGCGCCAATTGTGTGATTCGCCTGGGGCGCCAGATGTGTTATTCGCTCGGGACACCAAATGTGAGATTTGCCCGGAGCGCCTTAATTGCTGAAGCCGGCTTTGTATGGAGTCAACGCTCTAAATAGCCATAGACTAATGAACACTTTATTAATTTTATAACCATATATTTAAAACAGGAAAACTTTTTAATAGTTTGCATTATTGGAGTCGGTGACCAATAAGGCTGTGTTTTAAGGACGGCAATTATACTCAGGTTTAATTACAGATAAACTATCTACAAACAGAAGTAATTCCGGATGGTAAAATACCTATTCCTTTGTGACTGGTACAAAGTACAGAATAGATAAAGATAAACTAATGTTAAATACCTGTAATACGAGTTCATATAGGTTAATTATTGTAGCAATTCATAATTTATAGCATAAACACAGTAGGTAATGGTTAACGGTTGTTCAGAAACCTGTATAAATTAATGATTGTATTTAAACACTTTAATGATCTACTAGCCCTGACTTTATGATTATCTACTTATTTCTTCCAATAACAATCAATTATACTTCTAATATTTCTTAAGCTCAAGCTTTAATTAATTAATAAGTATGTAAAACCACTTTATTAATAAGTACCTACCTAAGTACGCAGTGGTATTTCTATTAAGATTTCTTCATTGTTTTTTAACACTTAGTTAACTGAAGTTTAGATCGAAATGTAGTAGATAGGTAATTAGGTACTTACGTTCAAAATTTTAGATAATAAAAGACATTTCTTAAACATACGTAGGTAATATATTGTAATATTGCATAACATATAAACCACAATCAATTTTGTGCAAACATTTAAGTGCTTCAATTGGGATCTGCAACAAATTGCAACAGGATGACCAAAAATGTGACCACAGTGCGCGATCCCTGGAAACATATAATAATATATAATAATGTCCGTTACACTAAATCCGATATTTCATAGCTATGATAATTGTGTAAAACCGATGTGTAAAACATGGTAAATGCTGCAAGCTTTCTTAAGTTGAATTACAATTTAAGAAAGCTTTTTCTTTTATTTTGAGGCACCGTCCAAAATTTCACCTTTCAAAGGCCACCAAAGAAGTTTGAGAACGACTGCTCTAGACTATTTTTCCGTTAAATGGGCACCATATAAACGTCTAAGTAAATAACACCCTTAGGTTAGTGTAAATAGGTATGTTTTGAGTTACAGTCCCTAACTGGAAATATATTTAACACAGACATTTATCTAGGTGTCTGTGAGACTAAGATACATTAAGGTTACTAATTATAGGTATAGGTTATATAAGAAGTCAATATAAATATGAAGTTGCGGGCAGAACTGGTAAGTTGACTATAAAATTATAAATATAGGCTATCATGTAATCATTGTATTAATTATATTATGGTTTATATCTTGTAATAACACTTTAATGAAATGTTGTTATTAATGAACTATAAAAATAAATATTTATTACCTAATTTTATTCCAGCAGTAACGCAGAGTACACAGAGTACAGTTGTTCTTGTAGTTCTGGGACCAGAATAGGGTTACGTTATCCTTGCCTGTCATAAGAGGCGAATAAAAGAGGGCTTCCGGGATTGCGAGTGGCAAAAGTGGGTCCTCAAACCGTCAGGCCAGCAACACAGGGAAGTCGGCATTATGTGAGGTCGCACACCATCGTAAATACCAGCTTATGGTTGTTGAGCAAATGCTCACTGGGTCAATTAACGAAAGGAGCATTGCGCTTGGAGGACTTCGGCGCGGGTCCAATGTAGTTCCCAGAGGCCTTCACATAGCACTGAGAACGCCAACGATTCAGTGCGGTAAAAATCCAACATAACCCGGCGTCGCTCTTAAGACCTCGGGTAACTTTTGATGGTTTCGCCCTCGACATCAAAAAAAGATACACGTTAATAGGTACCTATACCTATAGGTCATAACTTACTTCCAATAACAGAACGTAATCAATCTTGCACAATCCACGCGCTGTAAACGATGGTAGTTGATGTATCACTTGCAGAGACAAATGAAGAGCCTAAAATATCATAAAATACCCACTTTAACAACATAAATTAATAAAGTGAACACCGCCAAACGACTAGAGAAAAAACTAGAATCTAAAAACTTGTGAACTATACACAGTGCACTATAACGAATTCTTCTAAGTGAAAATCTTCACTTCTTTATAATTATATATTTTTTAAATCATTAAATTCCGAAGGAAATTCGAAATCATTTCAATTACAAGTTCGAAAAATTGGTAAACTCGACCCGCTTTCGGTGGAAAGCGGGTCGAGTTTACCACAGTCTAACCCACTTGTTCACTCAAGAAATCTGATGGTCGTTGCTTTTTTTAATAATCAACAAACATATCTTTTAATATGCAGTAAGATCCATGGTTTTTTATGTGGCGCCCAGGGCAGTTGGCCTCCGTAGATCAAACGCTGCGCGTCTGTTTAATTGTTTTGGTGGTATTTCGGTAACCTTACCAATAAGGCTACCCGTGCCCAACACTGGGAAGAATATGGTCGATGATGAAGATGATATATGTATTATTATGGACAAACTGGACTTAAAACACAATGTAAAGTAGTAGATTTTCCAAGGTAACCCCTTTGTGGTTCGACTCCGGAGGCATCACCGCCACACCTATTTCTGCAACAGGGGTAGCAACGTTTTGGCCGACCAAAGGTAGGACTGTGAACTTATCTGGAGTTGATTACCATGGTTGATGTCTGTGGTTGATGTCCATGGGTGGCAGTGGCCGCATATCATCAGGTGGACTAAGTACATGCTCGTTTGATCATATTATAAAATACGCAAGGTAAATTTATCCTTTTATCACTTCATTTCCTTACGCCTAGGTAGTCTTGGCCACCTGCATAAGAAATGTTATGTAGGTATAAGAAAATACCTACCTCCTTTCGAACTAAGGGGTCCATTTCACTATTTATAATCTTATGCGTAATAAATGATGTAATTTTTGCCTGAAATAAAAACGAAGATATAACAGATAACAAGTTAGTAGGTATAGTAGTCACTTAGTACTTATTGTACCAAGGAGATTAAATAAATTTTATAATAGGAGTAAAGTGTTTATTATAGATAAATGTCACTGGACTTTCATTATAAAATTTATTTAATCTTCTTGGTACATTAAGTACTAACTACTATACAAACTTGTCCACTCACTGCCGGCTTTAGGAAAAGGCGAACCAGGCGGTCGCGCGGGACGACACGGGCGCCAACGCATGGCCAAAAAAACGCAATGTTTTCTGCTTTACAATACATATTAATATAAATATAGATCTCCAAATGTGTGACTCGCACGGAGCGCCAAATGTGTCTTATGTGGGGCGCCAAATGAGTGACTCGCCCGGGGCGCCTAGTAGCTAAAGCTGGCATTGGGTACCTTATACTCTAGTGATAATTGAGTCTTATTTGTTAATGTTAAACGTACATTATTATAAGACATAAATTATATTCTTACTTTATCAATTCCCTTGGATGTAATTTACATTTACTTACATAATGAAATAAGTATAAACACTTACCTCACTAACAGTATTTTCACAGAAATAAATATTAAGATAAATAATGCCCACGGCAAAACCGATCTGCCAAAACACGTGGGTTAAAAATTTCACGTATTTTTGGAAATCGTGAAATAACCCAGATGCTGTCGCCTCCATAAAATAGAATAAATATAGCACGACCAAAATAAGGCACAGAATCATGCTGAGTGCTGTTGACAAGCCAAACTTCCTATTGGCAGTGCCCGAGGCTTTATACAGCATACTGTATATTTTGCCACAAGTCTTTATTTTTTCACTGGCCTCTCTATCTTGAAATTGAAGCATATATGGTGCACGTTCGGACTTCTTTTTACGAGCTACCACAAGTAAATTAGAGACCTTGGATGGCGTTTCAGGAGTCTCAATGGAATATAGAACCTTATTTACAATCTGATATCTAACTTTCAACTCGTGCAAGTACACACAATATTGTGCAGTGGTAATGAGAGCCAACTCGTCGGAGTGAACAATTTGAAACACTTTTTCTAAAGGTATTGATGTCTTGAGATTAGCCAGTGCCATCCACACGCTTAAGCTTCGCGCAAAACTGATGAACATTTGAGCTATAGCTGCAACTATAGATAAACGCGCGCCTTTCGAAAAATTTACTGTTTCACCCAAACCAATTATTGCTTTATCTATATCAATTAACTCCTGAACATACTCGCAGTTTCTTCTCATATCGAATGGTAACTTCCACATCGTGTATAGTACAAATATCGTAGTGGAAATCCGTTCGACTTCATCGCCGTAATGTAATAATTTCGTGTTATAAAGAGATCTCAAGATCGTCTGATCTGTGCAGTAAATTCTATAGACACTATAAAAATACAGGAAATACCAAATAACAAAGCATATGAAACCAAGGTGTGAAAAATGAGCAGACACTAGCCCTGCCGGTGAACACTTTAACGTATATACGGAAACTCCCACAACTTTTCTAACAATTTGTATGAAATACGATGCTTCTACATAGTTATCGTAAATTTTCGGTTTCTTGTGTTTGTTCCAAGCCCGTTTAATTTTCCGAAACATTTTAACGGACGGGCTAGTCAAGTGTCTTTACTTAATATACGAAAATGGAATGAACGGGGCATCCATATAGAAATTACATGTCTGAGCAATTCACGGAATTGCGGTTAAGTAATTGTTGACGTTATGTACGCTCGTTAGTTTAATGTTCACATAATCGAGGAAAATAAAACTAAGTAATGGTATTTCGCAGTTATCCAATGGATAATCCGATATTTATTTCTTCTGAAATATTCACATGTACAGGATATCCTACATCATGAACATCGTAGGCATTTCGAGTATAATATTGTCCTGAATAACAAACAAATATACGCGTTTTATATACATTGGTAATTGGTAATAACGTAAGGAAATTCTTATTGCATTTATTCATAAGCACTATACAACTTTACATTACGTGAAATACAAGCAAGTCAGTATACAACAGTAAAAGGTGAACTTTCACTGCTTAAAATACAATTAACTGCAACATAAAGTGCACGTACTTATTTTTATAAATATTACGTAATAAAATAAATATACACAAAAAATACATTTTACGTCTCGTTTCATTAATCATAATCACAAAGTGGAAGTAAAATAATGCTCGAGTTAAAATGTTTTAATACACTTATGTCTCGCAATTACACACTTGTTTTAGTAGGTCTGTAAATGATTAAATATTATGACATTTTTTTTTTAATAAAGTCGCGTCTACTTGATATCTGTTAACAGAAGAATTACTATTTTGAGGTTTCGAATTTGCAATTTGTTGCGACGCGACAATTGGCAGTGTTGTTTTGACAAATCTCGTTGAACCTAATACTCCTATAAGCAAAAGTAAAATTAGAAAACAAACTGGATCATTTACAGCCCAATTTATAATGTCTTACAAAATTATAACACATACAATGATTTTTCAAAAAACAGCTTCATAACGGTATTTACTACAGGAAATGAAAAAATAATGTCAAATAAAAGTATTCATCATCAAAATATGCGAACGACTTTTCCTGTCACACCTATCTTCCTACCTTACATGATTTATGGCACAAATGTAATAACTGGATTATTTCGGTAACATTCATATATAGTTATAGCTATTGCTTACAACCACAGCTAGTAAAGGCCTCTCTACAATATTAAGGTGCAGTAAATTGTGGATAAAATGAAACATGTTATCCTTCATATACTATTAGGAATTAAGTCTTAAGGATTTCATACAATTTACAAGACTGTTGGTATCGAGCTACCTCCCGCGTTAAGCTAACGCTGGCAAAACTGAATTGCGCAATCTGTGAAGTAGGCTTTAAAATTCATTTTAAACAAAAGCTGCTATAATTTTTTTCACTAATAAATCTAAATATTACTAGGTACTACTACTTAACACTATATTAAATTAATCTTCTAATAGTTCCTGCAGGCGTTTTTATGTGCGTATAAGAAACACGGGGAGAATCTGAGAATATTTTTAATATTTTAAATCACAGTATACAGCGCAAGTGTGTAAGACGATTTTACAATAAAATACATATACTGATAACAAAACTTTCTCATCTAAAAAAATGTTATTGAAATATTAAGTAGAGACGAAATTTAAAACGAAAAATATACATGTTTTTAAATTATATGTATGTATTATATCTTATTGGCATAGGTCGCTATTAAACCGGCTGGCCTACGGATCAAGACGCAATTGCACAATTCAGTAATTATATCAATTATAACGGTTATAATCTCGAAAGACAAGGCGGAATGTACTCATGGAATACTTGATAGCAGAAAAATACAGCCTCGCTTACTGACAATTTAAATAACAATATGTACAACTATACCATTAAAAATTAAACTCTGTACCCAGTACAAGTCAATACATTATTTATTTTAAATGCAAAAAAGTTATGGTGAATACCGATAAAACGAATAAATTCATTGTTTGACCTGTCATTAGCCGAAGTAAAAGATTGATAAAAAATATGTTTGGAATATTAAATTATTAACATAGGTTCTTGGAATGGCAGCGAGATGTAACTTTACTATCTCCATTTCCGCTTACTATCAATTTAATAAAGATCATCCATGAACGACGGTAAGTTGTGAGAGACAAAAGTCCTTTTGACCTTTTGATCGGCCGTGCGGTGTCAGTAGCAGAATGCACCAGTCTAACTTCTTGTGAGTACATAGAAAGTGTATGAGATTGAATCCAAAAGCCAAGCTGTCTTTCGAATGAACCACTCATATAGATACTACGGCCAAACTCACAACACACCGCCAAGCAAATTAAAGGGTTAATGCAAAGATAGAGCATACTTGTGATATATGTATTAGCTTACACAACTTGGATTCGAAGCCGGACCCCCAGAGAAGTGATATATTTCCATTACAACGATAACACAAGTATAACGATACTAGTATTAACCCGCAGCTTCGCTCGCGCTCATTCACACAATGAGGCCATAGGTATAAAAGTAGGTACATTGTAGATATAAAAGTTACTTTTCTAACCCGCGGGAGTAGTATCACTTTTCGGGATGAAAGGTACTCTATGTCCTTTTCCAGACGCCCCGACAATGTGTGTGCAAAATTTCATAACGATTGGTTGAGGTTGAGTAGTTAAAGCGTGAAGGCGTTACAAACAAACAAACAAATAAACGGACTTTCGCATTTATAATAATTAGGATTAACATAGCGTCTTTTGGTCGTTAGATATACTGATGGTATACAGATATTTGAGTATTTTTCATATGATATACTCACTGTAAATAAATAGTAAGTATATCATCGAAACAGTTCCAGTATTGAGAATTATCGCGATTGTTTTGTGACATACTAGGCGGACATTTAGTTGATTAATAGCACAACATTACGACGAAAAAATGAGTATGAAAAGTAATTTCATTATAAAGTGTCTCGCAAAGCTTAGCAAATAAGTGGCAGACGTACTTGTCATGATATCGTACTGCGACCACATCTCATGGAGATATTGTTCTATGATTTCACCATTGCATCAGTTTTTTATTAGTAATAAATATTCATTCTTTAATTTCATTGAAAAAGACCATATGTACTTCTATAAGTGATATGATAAGAATGCGCAGCGTACAGTTATTAAACTATGTAATAGTAATATATATTTTCTATTATATAGTTATATTTCCAGTGCATTATTGAACCCTTGTAACTCTATTAAAATACTTTTCTATCGAATACATTTCATTTGTTACACAATTATAATCATTGTCATAGATACCTATCGAAGGCTATTTACCTAACAATAATTTATTTATCGACCTATCAATTATTACTCGTTGATAACGTTTTTTTATAATAAAAAATAGCATTATAATATTATCGTGACTGTGCCAATAGGAATCTCGAATAATTACACTTTAACTATGTATATATTATATTATCTTTAATTAAGCGTGTCTAATGTATAAATATGTATTACTTATTTATACTATTCTATAATAGTAACTTCAGTAGTCCATATACTTTTCATTTTCTATTTGTTGAATTGTTAATGTCATATGAAACATAGTTTACTTAAATATATAGAAAATTTAGCATAGTTCGACAATCGATTATACACGAGTAGTTGTTGTAAACTGTTTCGATACATATTTATTGTAATTAAAGACTCAGAATTAGAAGTCCTATATAATAATATGTTTGTTGCCGTGATTATAAAATTATGTATTATATAAAGGGATAGTTATTCGATTTGTAAGATTTATTTAACCAATCGGTAGTAATGCTTATTAAAATCAATTAAGATCTCATTTTAATTATATTGTCAATGTATCAGGTGATAATGATAATATATTATGAGTATTATATTTTTAATAAATTAAAAAACAGAAAATGGTTCCTGTTACAATATATTTCAGTAGACTAAGGTCAAACAGCACAAAAGTATAGTATAATCTTTAATATCATCATCATTGTAAAGCACGCAGGTAATCAAGTTTATCGATGGTCATTATTAAGTAATACAAAACAAATGGTTAAATTAACGTATCTTTATGACATACAATAACGATAGCTGTTGCCACTTTTCAAATATGAAATTTGTAACATGTAAAATGTAGGTTCCTTTGAAAAAAAATACGAGAATGTTTTCTCAAATAAAAAAAAATATGAGTATTAAAAGTGAAGCAATTTAGCTCAGTATTTTTTGTCAAAAATTAAGCAAGACTGATGTTATTTTAAATTTTCAATGATGGTATACATATTTTTGTTTGTAAATGACCTTTTTTATTTGAACAAGCAAACATTGAGATCTGGATCTATAAAATTAAAGCTTAGTTTTTTCATGTCTGTTACTTAACATCGAAGTAATCATTCACCGTGTAAAATTGTCCATTGGAAATTCCCGTTTTAAACTATGTCTAATAAAATGTTTATTTAAAGAGCTGCCAGAGATTATGATTGAGTAGCAGTCCATATGCACTAAGCTGTTATGTATAACTTACACAAGTTGTAGGCTCAAAATGTTGCTACCACACCTAAATGATATGAAATTACAGTAATACGTAATAGCGTCGGTTTAAAATAGTTTAACAGTAGAAGTATTGAATTCGATCGAGTAAAACCCTAACACTGGTATAATACTAAAAAGCGTTTACCAAAACAAATATCCTAACAAAACTACACTAATAATTGAGATGTGTTCCTTTTATCGAAAATAGTTAGCCGCCATTTACTGCGAGCCATTACGTTAATACGTTTGACCCGTTTGCGTGCGCACGTATACGTAATTTACGTTATCGTACACGTAATTGTGTAGAGAATAAAAAATAAATTTCCTTAATTAAATGATCCCCTCGTACTCTGCTCGTACAATACAATAGTAACTAATAATAACAAACACGCAATTCTCTCCATAACAATTCAACTCCGCGCTAAACACATTGCACATACACTTTTGTAAAGCTCAAGTCTAAATATAATTAAAATCACATCTCATTTAAATATCTTTGGACAAACCAAATAAAATTATGACATAGCGTACAAAAATACAAAAAATATACAAGAATCATATAATCGTGTGTAGCTGCGCTTACGTGTATACCATATTCGCTAGGTCAACTGACCCGTGGAGAATTCGGAACAGAAACCACGTAGACTAGACAGTTAAAATAATAACCGTAGAAAAATGGCGTACTCTCGAGTACGCGCTTAATATAACGCGACAACGTCCACCGCTGACGTTCGAAAGGCTAGCTTGTTACTAGTAATAATTTGACTAATTCATTAAGATACAGTACATTAAAGAATCAACTATCGTTAGAGAACGATGTTGTTATTGCAATAGCTGAGATTCATTGGTCACAGAAGATCTTGTACATGAGATGTATCTAGGTTCGTGATGAGTGTTTTCAGGAAGGTCATCTCCTTACGTGCGTTTTCTAATATAATTCGGGGGTCCTGAGAGGTGCAGCGGAGGCAGTTGGGGGCGAATACCATCGCCAGGTTGGCAGAGTCCATTTTTGTTTGACTCACCACTTCGGGGGCGGTGAATTGTTGTAAGAAACTAATCAAGTATGTGAGTACCTGAAACAAATTATTTATTTAATATGTGTATCATAGCATACAGACGCAGGTCAGTGTCGTGAAGTATTTTCGCATATTATTTTTTTTACACAATATTGAGGTAGAAAACAGGCAATCCATTTGCTGGTAAGTTACTCTTGCAGCCCGTAGACATGAGTATTTAACCCCAGATAAATACAGCAACATTTAATGCTATTATTGTGATGTAGAAAAGGTGTGGGGGTCGTGCCATTGCAGTCGAACCACAGACCACTAACAATTCGCGTGTCTATATATAACATCAGCGCTCCCGCCCAATTTTTTTTTAGCTCCCTACCGCCCCCCTCTAGGTGTCCAGCGCCCACAAGGGGGCGTCATCGCCCACATTGGGAAAGACTGGTGTAGTGTGAGTGTTACCAGTCGGTTGATGGCGGGCAGGCGCTGCAGCGCGCGCGCGGCGGCGGCGAAGTCCCCGCCGGCCGCCACGCACGCGCCGTACAGCGCGTCCGGGATCAGCGGCTCGTACAGCTCGCGGTACCACAGCTTCAGCAGGCTCGCCGGCGCGTGCGCATCTGTCAATGTGTTAGTCGTTAGCGGCTTGGGAACTTTCCATGGATATAAATAGGGTTACCTAACCCTATTTTAACCGTGGATAAAAATAGGTTTCCCCTTTATTTGACAGTTGATTTTCTTTTGGTTTTGGAACTATTGACGGGTGTTACTTGTAAAACTACTTCGAAAATCGAGGTCGGCCTATATTTTGTATCATTGATATACATTTTATATAAATATCGTTTTTTTACTGAAATCTTTTGAGATAACCAAAGTAAACATTAATTTATGAAATTTTAACCAAACAAGGATAATTAAACATATCAATAACATTTTTGAATACATAAATTTTCCGCTGCTATAACTAAAGGCAATCCCTCGATTACCTTAAAGTTACAACTCACCCGTCAACGTTGAGGCGTCAGGCAATTCCCAATTGTCTATCTTCGCTTTCAACGCATTCACTTCGTCTACGTCGGCGGAGACCCGGAATATGCCCTCAGTTTCCCTGCCGTTCAACGCCAGCACCTGTTGCGATAAGGCCACTTGCACCCACGGCAGCTGTCTGTTCGGGAACCGCTCCTTTTGAAGTGTCATCACCTCTGATAGTGTGTTACCGAACATTGACTGACGGAAGATTTGGATCTGGTGGGAGATAGAAAAAAGCATGAATTATTGTATAGTTAAAAAAATATATTATTTTTTATGAAAATTTGTTATACAGAAATAATCCTTCACAAAATTTGTATGCCATTTAGTCACTTATTAACTAATCAATTCTATTATTTCTGTTACTATTATAAAACCTCATTGTGACAAAAACCTACAAATAGACAAATAGACAAAGGCACGGAAACTATAATAAGTAGATGCTATTTGGATTAAAATAACCTTTATCAAATAGAATCCGTTTGTTATTAATAAAATTACTACTTACAGTGTTATAACTAAGATACATATTACATTGCTTAGGGACTTACCCGGGCCTGATCTATATCCTCGGTGCTAGGTTTCCGTGGCTGTCTCTTGCCGCCGAAACCTATCCTCTCTAGCCTCTTGCAAGCCACGCTCGCGTAATGAGACACTTGGACGTGGATCGGCCATTTACCAACCTGCGAACAAAATAAAAGCTACTTATTGTTATGATCCAAATGTGTCATGATAATAAAATATTATATTATGGCAATTTATCCCAAAATGCGGCCCCATCGACGGCGGAAAAATAATAATCGTTGTATCTTAGTAGTCCTCAGTGCTCCCTCCTCTCAAACCTCAGACTAGACAGAGTGCTCAGACTAACCTCGGGGAAGCAGTCGGCGAAGGCCGGGTCCCGGTGCCGGTTGACGTAGTTGGTGAGCGCGGGCTGGAAGGCGGGCGAGGGCGGCACGAAGGCGAGGCACACGGCGAGCAGCTCCCAGCCGCGCAGCAGCGAGTCCCGCAGCGGGTTCTCCGTCGTCTGCCGGCACAGCTGCACGTACAGCTCGTCGCGCAGTCTGGGTGCAAGCGTGACGTGTTTACATACAAATGTTACAAAAGTCAATTATAATATCTGACCTACAAAAGCATAGGTACTATTCATTACAAAAGTAATTATAAGTTTTTATTGGCTATAAAAGTTGATTGGTATAAACCGTGAGAAATATTTAGACACAAAAACATTGTAAGCAAAAATAATTGTTTCAATTACATTCCAACAATGCTTAGATGACGTAATTTAATTTTGTTCTTAAATATAAGTAAAGATGGGTGGATGACATAAAGATAACAGTGGGAGAGGAAAGGATGAAGGTGGCCACGGATCGGGAAAAATGGTTCAAAATGGAGGAGGGAGAACATAACCAAAGAAGGACTACATAAGAAAATTAATTAATAAAGAAAAAACAAAAAGCCTTATTGTAATTTTTAAATTGTGTACATAAATAAAGCTTCATTGTAAATATAAATCTTTATATATATAATTCTTCTGTGAGTGTGTATGTCACTGAACTTCTCTTAAACGACTGGACCAATTTTGATGA